>JABUQX010141567.1:15000-22500 GCA_015478945.1 Trachelipus rathkii
TTTGAAGCATTGAACATTTCATAAGCTTCTGTCCAAGAAACATTCTTATGCAAGATAGATAGATAGATAGATAGATAGATAGATAGATAGATAGATAGATAGATAGATAGATAGATAGATAGATAGATAGATAGATAGATAGATAGATAGATAGATAGATAGATAGATAGATAGACATAGAAATATAAAATTAAATTAACATTCAAACATTTATGGCAATAGACATGCAAATATATAATTACACAAACATTCATGGCAAAAATAGAGATTCAAAACATTTCTACAAACATTCATGCCAAAGATAGAATTCTTCAAACATTCATTCAAACATTCGTTCCAAAAAATATCAACTTACAAACAAAATCGTACAAACATTCAAACATTCATGTCAAATATAAACATACAAATAAATAATGTACAAACATTATGGCAAAGATAAAAAATGCAATTGTACAAACATTCAATCAAACATTCATTTCAAAATATAAACACAAAAACTTTAACGTCAAAATATAAATCTACGAACATACGAACGAACAGTCACAAAGAAAGACATTCAAGACAAATGAACGTTTTCTTTTCTTTTGTTTGACAATAATAAAAAGAAAGGGGAAACTATTTTTGTTATTTCCATTTCAAAATTTCAATTTGAATTTCAATAATCAAAAGGATATAAAAAAAAAAAAAAAAATATAAAAGGGAAAAAAAATATTCCCCAGTCTTCATATTTTGAAGATCCAAAGTAATATCAAACTGTAAATCAATATATATATATATATATATATATATATATATATATATATATATATATATACATATATATACGTACTCCATAGGAACATATATATATATATATATATATATATATATATATACTACTAATTCCTAATTATATATATATATATATATATATATATACTATCCTGGCATCCCCAAGTGTGGGGAAGGAAAAATTTCCACAAACATAGGTTCTGCGTATAGTAAAAAGGAGGAGATTAAGAGGGACAGTGGTAGGGTTTGGGTCCCGCTACCACTTATTTATATCTAAGAATACTCATGCATGCCTCGTATTTCTGGTGCATGTTTACACACCCCACCCCCATCTGTGGAGAAAAAAGAGGCTGATCATATATATATATATATATATATATATATATATATATATATATAGATAATATATATATATATATATATATATATATATATATATATATTAAATATTTTTATATATATATATATATATATATATATATATATAGGGAAATCAGGGTGTCTAAACGTTCCATCGACAACCCCTACTCTATTCCCTTCTTTCTTTCTCTACTCTCAATTTTGGGTCAAATATTGTACTTATGCATGCAATGACGTAGTTTGTAATCGGGAATCTAATTTAGTCTTTTGATGTATTTACCTAGTGAATTAGTCTCTCTTCCAATTAATGACTAAATTCCTTTACTGTTTACTTCTTTCTTAAGTGACTATCCTAAATCCTTTGGCTTTCTAAATTCTAAAATAGAGAACATATTCTCATTTTCATCTTCTTCCTCTGATATCACTATATTACATGTTTTCAATTTTCCCCATTATCAATTGGTTTCTTCTAATTTTCAAGATACAAATGGTGAATTTTCCTTTCAGAACTCTATCCAGAATAACTTTGAAGAGTCATATTACATCTCCTTACCTGTATCCCTGGTCGCTTTGAAGATGAACCAAATATCTTTGTACCTTTTCTTAACTTTTATTTCTACTTATACTGTTTAACTCTTTCCTCCCCTGGGATCCTCCGATCAACTTCTTATCACTGTATCCACTGTTTCCATTTTTATCTCTTTATGCAATGTGCAAGAAGACCTCCACCCCTCCACCACCAACCTCCCCGCACTTCTTTGATTTCCCTCGAATTGATTATTGTTTAGGAGGGGGAGGGGCTCACTCTGAGTGCACAGAGTTCATATCCGAGTTGATTCTCTCTCTGGCATGGAGGCGTTCATTCAATCTCTTTCCTTTTTAACAACAACTAACAAACCTTAGTTTAATTCCGCTTTTTCTTATGCTACTCGCCGAACTGACGGTGCCTTCTTCAGGAATTACTGTCGCTTAAAAATCCCCGAATATCATTCTTCGTTTCTTTCACACCACATAATCATATTAAATCGAGTCGTATGTAACACCAAGAACTTTTAAATTTTTTTCTTTTTTTTCTCTGTAGAAAATGTACTAATCTTTGTGGTTCCTCTACCTCACGCTCTTTCTGCCATTTTGACAAAAAAAAAAATAAATAAATAAAAAAAAAAAAAAAATCAATTTCAATTTTTGCTTCTTCTTCTTTTCTTTTTGTTTCCATCTACACCCCCCCTCCCCCTCGACGGCACCAGAGAGATCTTACCTTCTGTTAAAGCTGAACTCTACTCTCATACCTTTCCCTCTAATTCCACTGTCTCAAACACTTTCAACGCAACACGTCGGCATTTAATTAATTCAGACTCTATTTATCACCCTCGGTGGGGAATTAACTGAGGCTCTGACCGTTATATATATATATATATATATATATATATATATATATATATATATATATATATATATATATATATATATATATATATATATATATACTACTGCTATATATATATATATATATATATATATATGCTATCATTAACCTTGAAGATTATAAATGGGTGGGCAGTTATATATATATATATACTATATATATATATATATATATATATATATATATATATATATACTGCTATACTATATATACTATATATATATATATATATATATATACATATATATATATATATATATATATACATACAGAACATTATTATAGCACTGGATGTTATTTAGAATTAGCAAATGTAGGCCTGCCAGATTTTTTTAAAAATTAAGTTGTTGTTCCTTAGATAAGCTTTTAAAGCTATTTTTCAATATAAAATCTACACTTGCTTCCATTATACACTATTTTATTTATTTTAATTATATAAAGGTAAATATCACTTAAGTAATGTAATAAAGAATTTTTATTTAATAACCAAACAATTTACAAAATGCAAGGATTTCAAACTAAAAACTGTTGTTGCCATGCTTTTGACACGTAAGAGAAACTTATCGTATATATATATATATATATATATATATATATATATATATATAATTTATATATATATACTATATATATATATATATATATATATATATATATATATATATATATATATATATGACATTATAAGTGGTTGACTCAGTTAATATTAGGTTAGGTTAATTTAGGTTAAGTTTGGTTAATTTGGGTTAGGTTAGGTTAAGTTAGGTTAGGTTAGGTTGGATTGCAAAAATTTAATGTATTTACCCTAAGATTAATAAAATAACGATACATTAATTATTTATTTTTCGCTCCTGGAGTCAACCACCTATAAAATAGCCATATATATATATATATATATATATACTATATATACTATATATATATATTAAAAGAAATAATAAAAAAAATATATATATATATATATATATATATATATATATATATATATATATATATATATATATATATATATAGATAGAGAAATATTAAAAATTCTTTTTTAAAATTTATTCGTGCGCTTTCTGGGTGAACGAAAATTTCCCCGCGAATTTTCGTATTTTTTCGTTCGTACAGCAAGGTATGACGCTTAGCCTAGTCCTATATATTATTATATGAAATATGAAGATCTATGTACGCCCATAGCTTGGAATTTTTCTCTTAAGAACAGAGTAGGAAGGAAAATTTCCAAATGAATTTGATTATTATGATTGTTATTACTAAACTAGTTGCTTTTCTTTAAATTTATTTTATAAATCAGTTTCTTTTTTCACTTTCAAATAAAAATTGTAATAATTTATTTAACTTTTACCATTTAAATTATTTTATTAAAAGACACAAAAAATATTGGAGGAGCTACCTCCTCACCCTACCTCTATATACACCCCACATATATATATATATATATATATATATATATATATATATATATATATATATATATATATATATATAACCATATATATATATATATATATATATATATATATATATATATATATATATATATTTATATATATATATATATATATATATATATTATTTATATATATATATATTTACTATGCTATATTTTATATATATATATATATATATATATATATATATATATTATTTACACATGACACCATTTTCTGCATGGTTGCAAGGTGGTGTTGGTGGCAATTATTTTCAACTATCACCATCATTCACGAAAAGAGCAATATGGTAGAAGGGTGTTTTCAGCCCCATGCCACCAGAGGAAGAGAATTTTGAACATTTTCTTCATATGATTCGACTATTTCAAGAATCGCACCTTCACCTGCTACAATTTAATATTTTAAATTTCTTCCTTTTTATTATATTTTGTATTTAATATCCCAAAACTACCAAAAGAAATAAAGATGAAAATTTTGTAACTCCTCCAACCCAGATTTCAAACGAAATCAATATAAATGTATAAAATTTTGCATTGTTAAAATTCTGAATTTTAAAAATATATTTTACCTTTTAAATAGTTAAGAGTTACCACGGTAAATAATATGGAGTTACTTTGAATCATAAACAATCTCTCTTCTGAAAAAATAGTCAGCCACTTCTTAAGCACACTCTTCAGTTTTCGTTTTTCTTTTTCAGTAAGTCATTTCAGACTTTCCTTCTTCTCTTTTAAAAAACCTCCTCTGACTCGTCTCTTTCCCATCCCCTCTGGTTTCCACTGCTTCCACACTTAACGACTGTTGAATCTTAATATATATATATATATATATATATATATATATATATATATATATATATATATATATATATATATATATATATATATATATATATATATATATATATATATATATATATATATATATATGCTTGGTTTGATCAAAAAATGAATGAGGCCCATGAAACCTTCTGTCGGGAATTCATTGTACAATCCAGACGTGCCTTAATTATCACTGTCCAACATGAAATTGTTTCGGGCTGCTCAAAATTGCAGCGTATTCTTATGTATTTCCGCCTGCTGAATTCAAAAATCACCATAAAAATGACCAATTAGCTCTTGTTTTGGAGATACAGTGACGTAATTTTTCAGCCTACATTTGCAGTATGAGGTAAATTTTGATTTTGGGAGTTGTCACACCTCTCAACTGACATAACAGAACGTTTCCCAGATGTTTGTAGGTTATAAATATAATAACTGTTAATGTGACTGAGAGTTTCTTATTGTTTATGTTTTATTTTTTTCAGAATTTCAGATTTTGGAATGCTTTTGAAGTGTAAAATTTGTTATACCAAAATGCTACGAAAATGTGTAAATTTAGTGAATAATTTTTGCTACATATGTGGTGAAATAACATTTTCGTCACAGAAACGCAAACTGACTCCTCTTGAGAAGACTACTTATCAGCATTATTTTGGTATGGAGGTAGTTTACTAGAATAAATCATGGACTCCACATATATATTCCACCTCTTGCTCAGTTATTCTACGAGAATGGCTGAAAAATAAAAAAACTATGTATGATGACTTGTTGCTTTGTCAATATGATTTGGGAGTCTGGAAACCATACAGATGACTGTTTCTTCTGCTTGACTCCACCTATAAAAGCAGGATTGTCAATGAAGATAAGAGGAACAGTTGAATACCCGAATTTTCCATCTGCTAGACCTATTCCACATTCAAATAGTCTACCAGTTTCTACTCCATCTCAACAATAGGCAGACTTGTCAAGGAAGAAAAGGGACCAAGTGTAGAAGTTGAAGAACCCAAAAGCCTTCCACATCCCATGACCAAGATTCTGAGGTAAACGATGATACACCGCACCGACTGAGTCAAACGGAATTGAATGATCTCATTCGAGACCTTGACTTGTCAAAGGAGAAGGCAGAACTTCTAGGGTCAAGACTACAGGAATGGAATCTTCTCCAACGTGATGTCAGGGTCTCACAGTACAGAGAACGTCAGAGGGATCTGCTTCCCTTTTTTGAGAGGAAAAACAATCTGGTTGTTTGCTGCGACGTTAATGGCTTGATGAAATGTTTGAATTTGAACCATGATCCAACTGAATGGAGGCTATTCATAGACTCCTCCAAGCTTAGTTTGAAAGCTGTATTACTACACAACGGCAACCGTCTTCCTTCTATTCCTATTGGTCATGCAGTTCATATGAAGGAGACTTATGCAAACATGACAGCCCTCCTCGACTCAATCAAATAAGTGAACACAGATGGAAAATCTGTGGCGATCTCAAATTCATCGCTGTACTCTTAGGATTGCAACAGGGGTACACTAAGTACTGCTGCTTTTTATGTATGTGGGACAATAGGGATAGGAAAGCACATTACATTCAAGCAGACTGGCTGCAAGAAATCTTGACCCTATCGAGAAAAATGTCGTTGACGAGTCTCTCGTGGACCCAAAATATGTTCTTCTTCCACCCCTCCATATATAAGGCTGGGTCTCATGAAAAATTTTGTCAAAGGTATGAACCAGGAAGGAGAGGCCTTTAAGTACTTACGAGACAAATTTCCTAGATTGAGTGATGCAAAGGTTAAAGAAGGTATTTTTGTTGGGCCACAAATTCGACAACTTGTAAAGGATCCTGCGTTTGACCGAGTTTTGGAGGGGAAAGGAAGGGAAGCTTGGGAAGCCTTAAAGAAAGTCATACATGGATCCTTAGGCAGCAAAAGAGATGATAACTACACTCAGTTGGTGAGAGTACTTCTGGAAAAATACCATCAACTCGGGCAACATGTCCCTTAAAATCCATTTTCTCCACTCCCTCCTAGTTGTGGAGCTGTCAGTGATGAACCCGGAGAAAGATTTCATCAGGATATTTCTGTAATGGAACAAAGATCTATCAGGGCCGTTGGAATGAAACTATGCTTCTTGCATTACTGCAGTGTGTGTAGGGATGCTTGAGACTCCTAAGAAGCAAACCCAAGAAAATGATCTATGAAGCAACCACACCTGCCTCAGGTGACATCAGAACTCTTAGAATGTAATTGTCATTAACAATATTTAAAATGCACTTTCAATGTTGGTGGCATATGTAATTAAAGGTATCGTTTTCTCTTAATTCGTTAAAATAGCATATTTCCACCTATTGTATATCACAGAAACTAGAGCAAATAAAGGTTTTTCAATTATCTGACGATTTAAAATGTTAATTAAGTAAAGTCATAGAAGTGGTAATAAACAAAAGTACTAAATGATAGTATATATATATATAAATATATATATATATATATATATATATATATATATATATATATATATAATATATATATATATACTATATATATATATATATATATATATATATATATAACTATATATATATATATATATATATATATATATATATATATATATATATATAAATATACATATATAACCAATATATGTATATATATATATATATAATATAATAA
>JABUQX010141567.1:27500-35105 GCA_015478945.1 Trachelipus rathkii
CTCTTCAATCTCTCTCTCTCTCTCTCTCTCTCTCTCTCTCTCTCTCTCTCTCTCTCTCTCTCTCTCTCTCTCTCTCTCTCTCTCTCTCTCTTTATTCCATCGCTATTACAACGGACACTGTTCTACTCAACTCTCCAGTCGCATGACTCCTCCAGTGAGAAGGACTCGTGTGATACGCCTTTCTACAGTCTCATAATTTCTCTATTCAATTTTATGACCCCAGACTTAACTGTTATGCTCAATCCTACGTGTTCTCCAGTGTTAAAATCTCGAACAATTCCTTTATCGATTTTCCCAGTTATCTTAAAACACTTTCAAACGCTGTGTATCTTACATAAGGCAACATAATGATCTGATAATCCTACCCCCAGCCTCTCACTGATTTAACATCCATCACAAACTTCAACATCTTCACCAACACAAAATCAATCATACTTTTCACTTCGATACCATCTCTACTTACACCAACTCTAGTATAATTATGAATTCTCTTGTGTTTGAAGAAAGTATTGCTTACACACATACCTCTTTCCTCATAGAAATCAATCACCCTCTCACTATTCTCATTTTCTCCTGTCACCCTAAATTTACCTGTTATACCATCCCTTTTCTAATCACCTATCCAACCATTTAAATCACCCAACTCAATCAATCTAAAGCTCCTACTCACCCCATCCAAAACATAATTCAGATTATCCCAGAAAGTCGAATTCTCCTCAACATCACCCTCAGATGGTCCATATGTTACAACCACACATACCTTGACCTTTTCACAAACAAAATCCACAAACAAAATCTACCATAGCCCTGTGCCACATGTCACTCATCAAAATCGCAACTCTTTATCTTCCCCTCTTATTCCTTTCCACTCCAACACACACACACATTTCACACAACATCACTTATCTTCACCGTTTCCTTTCTTCTTTGTTTCAGACAAAGCGAATAAATCAAATTTACCCCTTCTAAATAGGTCATTCAGCTCCCTCCTCTTCTCCTCGACATTTATTCCACTGACATTCCATGTACCCAAACGATTCATACAATTTCGCCAAAAGATACATGGTCCTTACAGCGATCACGACCATGTCAGGCCTGTATCATTCTAGCAAGAGATAAGTTAGGTAGTGGGTACTTAAGCCAACTACCACCGTCTCTTTAGTCGCCATCTACGACACGCAGAACATACGCTGTAGGCAATTCTTTCTCCACAAACATAGGGATATCAATTAATGTTTGTAAGGTGTTGTCTGGAAGAGGAGTGTGTATATAAACGCAAAAGCAAGAAGGGCGAACCATTGGGTACTGGGTGCCATGGGAATACCATACACACCACATGCCAATGGGAGGTACTTTCAGCGTTTCTTTTGCTCTCTCTCTCTCTCTCTCTCTCTCTCTCTCTCTCTCTCTCTCTCTCTCTCTCTCTCTCTCTAAATATATATATATATATATATATATATATATATATATATATATATATATATATATATATATATATATATATATATATAAATAAAGAAATAACACATGACAAGAAGTAACAAAAAACAAATGAAGAGTGAAAGTGAAGTGGAAGAGGGGGTTAAAAGAATGAGTGGGGGGGGGGGATAAAGAAAGACAAGGGGAAACTCGGAGCAAAAAGAAGAGCAAAATAAAAGTATACTTATTTTGAGGTGTGAAAGAAACTTTTCAAGTTGCTGAAAAAAATGATTGTATGACGTCAATCAAAGTTAACAATATATATATATATATATATATATATATATATATATATATATATATATTTTATTATATATATGTATATGTATATATGTATTTATATATATATATATATATATATATATATATATATATATATATATATATATATATATATATATATATATATATATATATATATATATATATATATATATATATATATATTATTATATACAGGTGTCTCAAAATAATGTACTAACACATTGAAAAAGACTATACAAACTTTATTTATGAACATGGTGACAAGTTTAAAGGCTTGAATTACAGGACATACATGTATTTAAAGAATCATGTTCGCAAATGTTCAAAATGATGAGCGCCATTGTCCAGACACAGCTGATAACGCAAACCAATGGAGTCGCAAACGACACGAAATAGTTCATTTGGAATGTCGCGACATTTCTTTCGATTTTCAATTTCAATGCATTTATCGTTCTTTGTTTTGAGCGATAATCTCTGTCCTTGAGGTATCCCCAAAGAAGTCCATTGGCGTGAGATCTGGGAACGCGCAGGGTATTCAATACTACCTTCGTCCAATCCATGTGTTTGGAAATGCCGCATCGAGGAGCTCTTACATCGCGATGGTAGTGGGAAGGTGCTCCATCTTGCTGAAAAGTAAATCACGTCGTTATCACCAAACATCTCGTCAATGTGGACCGACCGGCTCCTGCAGCAAGGTTAGGTACCTATCCCCATCGACCGTTCCGTTAAAAAAACGGTCCTATGATGCTAATGCTGAAATCCCACACCACCACAGTTACACCTGGTAGGTTTAAATGGTGTTCAGTTTTAACATGGGGATTTACAGGACCCTAGTAGGCACAATTATGGCGATTAATCGAGCCATTTAATTTAAGGTGGCCTCATCGCTCCAAACAATTTTGTGTGGAAACCCTGCATCTTCTGCACATTTGCAAGGTACCATTCACAAAATTAAAGTCTCCGGTCCGGATCGTCTTCATTGAGAGCATGAAGTAGTCTTGGTATGTAGCATTTCTAGCGTAGACGCTTCCAAGATGGAATGAACGCTATCATTTGAGATGTGTGTCTCCCGAGCCGTTTGTCGTAAGAGATTTCTGTGGGGATCGGATGAGGTTTCCTGTACCTACTCTTCCTTTGCAGGGTTGGTGGATGTCCGTGGTCGTCCAAAACGTTTCTTGTTGACGTTGTGAACAGTTCCATCTGCTTCAATTTGATGCGGGCAAAGGTCCGGTGCGTTGGTGGCGGTTTTATCGAACTCCCTTCTGAACCGTCTTTGTACTTCCGTAATTGTTTCCGGTGGTCCAATAGCATTTAAGGACAAAATTTCTCTCTTCAGCTAAGTTGATCTCCTGACATTCTGTTACAGTAGTTACACCTGAAAAACAAAAAGCGTAGTCAATGTGTTAGTACATTTTTTGAGACACCCCTGTCTATATATATATATATATATATATATATATATATATATATATATATATATATATATATATATATATATATATATATATATATATATATATATATATATATATATATATATATATATATAATGGGAAAGGCAATAGGCCCACGTGGAATCCAACAGAGTTGAGCAGTTCCGGCAACATATCATTTAATCAAGAGCCAACATGAATCAAAATGAGCCATAGTATTCTCCAGACCTAACCAGAACTGTACATGTAAGAATGAAGGAATGAGCAAAGCTGTTAAATCTGAGATCAGAGAGTTGGTTTCCGAGTGAATAATGATGCGTTTCCATGAATTTAAAACTCATACATAAATAGCATTAAAAGAGAATTAAAGTTTTTATCATTTATGTTAAATTGGAATTGGTATCGAAAATCGGTCGAAAATCGGAAGAATCGGAAAGTGAATTTTTTTTTTTCAATCGAAATCGGAAATTCTGTCATAGTGAGATTAATCGGGATTGACATCGAGAATCCGATTCATCGGCAATTTTTTCTGAAATCGGCATCGAAATCGAAAGGGAATATTTGTTAGAATGGGAAATTATTTTTAGATAAGGAAATGAATAAGAACCGGCATCAAGAATCGGAAAAATCGGCATCGGAAATTTTGAAATTTCTCAACCAGAACTGTCATCGGAACTGAAATCGATAATTATTTTGTACAATGAATAAGAATCGGTATCGAGAATCGGAAGAATCGGTAATTTCTCAGGAATCGGAATCAGAAAAGGAATTTTTCTTTATTACTGGAATCGGAAATTATTTCGTAGTACTACAAATAGGAATCGGTATCGAGAATCCGAAGAATCGGCATCAGAAATTTTGGAATTTCTCGACTTGAACTTTCATCTGGAATCGAAATCGAAAGTTATTTTGGCATAGCACGATTAATAAGGATCGGCAATTTTTCTGGAATCGGTATCGGAAACGGAAAAGGATTTTTTGATATTATCGGAATCGGAAATTATTTTTGTAGTAGTACGATAAATAGCAATCGGCACAGGAATCGGAAAGGGATTTTTGTTATTATCGAAATCGGCAAATAATTTGTAGTACAAAAAATAGGAATCAACATCGAGAATCAGATGAATCTCTAATTTTTCTAGAATCGGCATCGGAAATTTTGGAATTTCTCATTCAGAATCGGCATCGGAATCCTAAATTTTTGACATCATCCCATCACTAATTATTTACAATTTTATTTAGTTATTTTAAACCTTTATTTAATGGAAAGTCTTTTATGTATCACTGAATATACAAATATATATCGATGATATATTATTACTATAAAAAGTTCGTACCTCAAGGGATCTTTCCCTCACGGTTCAGTACCTCTACCTGTGGGCCACTGAAATATATATATATATATATATATATATATATATATATACTATATATATATATATATATATATATATATATATATATATATATATATATGATCCGGACTAGGGATCAAACCCTGGCCCTTTAACTCGCCACTCAGTCGCTCTACCGGTAGTGCCACGGGAGAATTATATATATATATATATATATATATATATATATATATATATATATATATATATATATATATATATATATATATCTTCTTTACTAACTATATATATATATATATATATATATATATATATATATAAATATACTGTATAGATATATATATATATATATATATATATATATACCTATATATATATATATATATATATATATATATATATATATGTATATATTATATATATATATATATATATATATATATATATATATATAACACGTTACCAAGACTCACTGACAGGGCCCTATTCAGGGGGAAAAAAAGTAAGTCCACCCAATCCCTTGCCTGACGTAATTCCCCCAGGTCGGCACCGACGTGGGTCTTTAAGACAGGAAGATTGAATACTACAGGAAAAACAGATGAATGCAAAGAGTTCCACAGAACAGATGTAACTGGAAAGTAGGAGCACCACAACGAACGAGCCTCGAGTTTCCAAAACTCAATATTGATGCGAGAGCAAGGCACCTCTTGTGCTACGAGGGTGACACAATGGTGGAGGAATGCGAGAGGTCAACTACCTCGAACACCTGCCGTTGTAATACCTATAGAAAAGGGATAGTGCACCAATGTTACGACGTAGAGAAAGAGGGTCAAGGGAGCTTGAAAGTAGGGGACAGTTTATTAGTTTCTTGGATTTAGCCTCAACCCTATCCAAATTGGCAGAGTGGAACCTGAGCCATACCAAATGTGAGAATAGTCCTCCACACAAGGGCGGATAAGACCCTTATATAACTGGAGTAACTAAGCAGAAGGAAAAAAATTCCCACAATCTGAATAGAACCTCAGCTTTTGTGAGGCCACCTTACCAACCGTTGTGGTTTGAGGTTTCCAAGAAAATTTGTTGTTTTTCAGTCCAAGAATATTTTTGTTGCTCAAAGGTTCAAAGGGGAGAGGTTTTAGCCGTCGAAGAAGATAGGAAAGTTGGGAGGTGTTTTTGAGAGAGAAATGCGAAGAAGTTGAGTTTTTAAAAGGTTGAATTTGACAAGATTGCGGTGAAACCACCGAGAAATCCCTTCCAGATCGGCATTAATTGAATCGGAAAGCAGAAGACGAGAGGGAATTCTAGATGCAAAAGAGGGAGTAGATTTAAAATGAGCAGAAGATGAAGAGTTGAGATATCGGCACTAGAATGAACAAATTTAGAAGCGCAGCAAAGAAAACCATTGATGAAAAAGTAGGAATAAAGTTGGAGATACAACAGAACCTTGAAGAACACCACAATTAACAAGAAAGTAGGAAGAGGTCACTCCATCAACAAGAGCCGAAATGGAACGATCTGAGAGAAAACTAGACATAAAAAAGCAAGGAGAAGGAGGAAGCCCAAAGGAAGGGAGCTTAGAGAGTAGCGATGCGTGCTATACCAGGTCAAAAGCATTCAGTAGGTCAAGCGTCACCAAATAGACTCCCCCTAGTCCATAAAAGCAGATGACTATAGATCAGTGATATAAAAAAGTATGTCACCAGTTGACCTCGAGCGTCGAAAGCCATACTGATGATTTGAAAGAAGGGAATGCGATTCCAAATGATTCATAAGTATAAGAGTGGCTACCCTTTTTCGGGATCGGTTGAACATATTCGCGCTCCAGCTCTGAGGGAAAGTAATAGTATTAAGGCATAGAGGAGTAGGTTGAACGACGAAGCACATTCCTCAAACACTCAAAACACGGGGAGAATGTCATCCGAGCCACTAGCCTTCCTGACGTTCATAGAATTCGGGATTCCACGCGCCAGATCAAGAGTATTAACAGGTAGAGCCATGGGAAACCTGAAAGGAAAAAAGAGTATGAGGTAGGGGTGTCGGAATCGTCAGGGTGGAATTAGATGAAAAGGAGGGTCAGTGACATTAACCTTTTCAGGAGGTTAGTAGCAACAGAACCGTCAGAACGAATAAGAAGGGGAATTTCAAAAGTTATTAGAGATATTTTTTTTTTTTTTGCAGAGGTGTGAATTTTTATCAGTAGGAGAATGAAGAAGGTCAGCGTACTTCCTTTTAGTGAAAGCTGGCTCAGCATGTCGAAATAACATCCCTGAATTCAAGGGCAAAATAAGAAAATTAGTAAGTGATAAGAGAACAGAGAGCTTTTTCATTCCCAATGTTCATTTTGATAAGAAAATGATTTAGTTGAAGATTGAATGAACTTACCCCTTCGGTGATCACGGACCTACCTTTCAGCAGTCACCAAACGTTCTTAAAGGCAAAAAGAGGATTCATTCAAAGATAGTTAGCAAAGAAGCGACGCAATACCCCCAATTAACTTGATTAAAGTACCAGAAGAAAGTTCGTTTAGGGCAGGGTATATATATATATATATATATATATATATATATATATATATATATATATATATATATATATATATATATATATATATGTATATATGATATGTATAATAATATATAATAATAATAATAATAATATATAATAATATAATATATATATATATATATATATAACAATATATATATATATATATTCTTATATATATATATACAAGTATATATATATATATATATATATATATATATATATATATATATATATATATATATATATATATATATATATATATATATATATATATATATATATATATATATATATATATATATATATATACCAAGTATATATATATATATATATATATATATATATATATATATATATATATATAAATATAAATATATATATATATATATATATTTATATATATATATATTATATATATATATATATATATATATAATATATATATATATATATATATATATATACTATATATATATATAATATATATATATATAATAATATAATATATATATAATATAAGGCCCTTG
>JABUQX010141568.1:2500-10000 GCA_015478945.1 Trachelipus rathkii
GTGTATGGGTCATTTTTGGCAAGGCTTTGCTCATTTGCTTGGTTTGCCAAATACACAAATCTTTTCCACCACTTGTGGGAAAGATTTGTGTGCTGGCAAACAAGCAAATGAGCTAAGCTTTAAGTAACTATGGGGCGTGTTTAACAGTTCTGACGGGCTAAATATTAAGATTATACTTATGACAAGACGATACATAAAAATATCAAATTCCGAAAGACCACAAATCACACACAGCTCCTCATGAACAATTAACAGATTAAAACTTATCAATTAATAAAATGAAATACATTTAGTCAATTTTCAAATACAATTTAATTAATATTTACTCTCCCTCCAGCTACATTCTATGCGCTGCACAAAGGTTATGTTCCTGACCCGTTCCCCTTGGCATGTAAGAACTTAATGATTAGACAGGAGTTTCAACGCACATCACCCACTTTGAGTAACACACACACACACACACACTCACTCCTTATATATATGCATATATATATATATATATAACATATAACATATATATATATATATATATATATATATATATATATATATATATATATATATATATATATATATGCTCTTCTGGAAATATATATATATAAGATTTAGTTTTCCCTAGGTGTAACTAGCGAAGTCTTAAATTTAACTCAGTCATAAGTAGTTTACTAGTTGAGTATATATATATATATATATATATATATATATATATATATAACAATATACATAATATATTATATATATATATCCGCATGGCTTTGACGTATATATATATATATATCATATATATATATATATATATATATAAAGTCCACTATTACTTTACTCACTCCAAACAGGAGAGAATCTATAAAACCCACCCAGCAAAATCCCTATCAAACAATATACTCCCTTTCAACAAACAAACCAAAAATCTAAGTTTTTATTTGATACACATATGACATTCACCCCCCCTCCCCACACACATCCAACAATATCACTTCAAAGAGTCACACATAAATGCACTGAAAACACTAACCGGAACAAACTTTGACCAACATAAAGAAACTCACAATAGTAGTAGTAGTAGTAGTAGTAGTAGTAGTAGTAGTAGTAGTAGTAGTAGTAGTAGTAGTAGTAATAGTAGTAGTAGTAAATTATGCATCGGCTGACTGGGCTCCCACCACAATATCACAATCCAAATATTCAGAAATTAGAAATCGTGCCAAATATACTCTCAGGATATTAACAGACTGTTTTCCCTTCACGCCCATCCATCATCTCCTAACTGAAAAGAAATTATCCCTTTAAAAGCCCATCTTGACATGATAGGCTGCCAATTTTAAAGTAAATCACAATAGATCACTTTCTGCATCAAACATTACAACCCCCCCCCCCCTTACATCTAGAAGGAAAAATCATACCTCATTATACTGTTCAAACATATACACCACACTTAAACTTCCACCTCCAAATACTTACATTACTAAACAAATTCACACACAATTACTTCTAAGAACGATCTCACCATATCCAACGTCCAAAATATCCCATAGGGAACAAACTTTGGATTGTCAAACCAGCGTTATGCGGTCCCATCTCCGCTCTGGGTACCATCATTCCCTTCAAGAATACAAATTAAACTCAATAAAGCACCCTCCCCCCCTGTCAAAGATGGTTTCCCAGGCTAACGACGATACAGGACATCTCATGCTAGACTGCCGTGATTTAATGGACATCAGAAACAACTTCAACACTTTCTCTCTCTAACGGGTCTCTTGGGCCTCCCTTCAGTGGTGGCACAATATTCCGTGGTAGCCCGTTTCTCGTTGGAGGTGAGTGTGGGGGGGGGGGGCGACAAAGTAAGTAAGTATATACAGTATATTTAAACAGTGACATAAAGGTAGAGCAATTGAGTCGCATGACAAAAGGGTCAAAATACGATCCCGAGTCCAGATCCTAGGTACTAATTAAATAGAGTAGTTCAAGAATATATATATATATATATATATATATATATATATATATATCTATATATATATATATATATATATAACTGCTCTATATATATATATATACTAATATATATATATATATATAAATATATATAATAATAACAACATAGCAGCTCTTAATATATATATGCGCGTATACGCCTTGTAACCAGCTAGCAATATTAGTAATGTAGCCAGCCAGCCTTAGCCTTAGCCAACAGCTTGCAGCTTATGCTAGCGCAGCTATTCTTCTTATACGCAGTGTAGCCAACATAATATATATATTAGTAATATAATAATAATATATATATATATAACTATAACAACATCACCAAGTAACCAACCTTAATATATTTATATATATATATATATATAACTCTTATATAATATATATATATAATAACCTTGTAATATATTTCTTTGTAACAACCTTATATATATATATATATACCGTGTGTATATATATATATATATAGTATGGCATATCAGCTCTTTCTTCAGTATATTAATATATGTATAGCATATATATAACTTAATAATATGTATATAACCAACATATATATATATGTATATACATAATATATATGCATGCTATAATATAATAATATACATGCTAACTATATAACAACATATAACAATAATAATAACTGCTATATATATGCTGCTATATTTATATAACAACAACATAACCTTAATAATGTACAAATAATATATATATATATATAATATATATATATATATATATATATGTAATAACAACCAACTTAATAATAGCCAGCAACCAACAACCAACCAACTGCTATGCTGCTATGCTAATAATAATAATAACATATATGTAATATATATATATGTAATATATATAATATATATATGTATATATATTATATACATATATATATATGTATATAATAATAATATATGTAATAATATAACCTTAATAATATAATATTCAATTACCAAATTTTAAATAAGAGCTATGTATATAAATATACAAAATCATATTTCTATATATATATATGTTCAATAGTAATATCTTCAATAATATATATTAACAATATGTATATGTAGCCAACCAATAACCTGCTGTAATAACCAATATATAATATGTATGTACCTATATCATATGCCGATAACAATAACAATAATAATATATGTAATATATATATATATATATATAATATATATATATATATAATAATAATATAATAATAACTTAATATATATGTATATATATATATATATATATATATAATATATAACTTAATAATAATATGTATATATATATATATATCTGTTTCTAATAATAATATATATATATATATAATAACTAATATATATATATATAACAACCAATAATAATATATATATATATATCTTCTTCTTTATACTATATATATATATATATATATATATATATATATCTATATATATAATCACTGAAGAATAAGTAAATATAATAAAATTTTCGGGAATTTTATTATTTTATTAAAATAGCGAAGATTAATATTAAAAATTTTAAACTGGAAAAAATAAATGAAATTTTTTTTATTCTTCACAAATTAAAAATAAATATAAAATTGAAATATCTTTTTCCGAGGCCGAATTAATTGATTGAAATAATTCATATCCTCTTTGGGAATATTTTTTGTACGATTCGTCAAACACAAAATGGAAAAAGAGAAAAAAAAATTTTTTTAATTTTTATATTTTGAATATTTTGTTTTCGTAAAGTATATATTGAGATAAAGCAATATTATTTTGCCTAATAATAATAATAATAATAATAATAATAATAATAATAATAATAATAATAATAATAATAAATAATAATAATAATAATAATAATAATAATAATAATAATAATAATAATAATAATAATAATAATAATAATAATAATAATAATATTACAATATGATAATGATAATGACAAAAATAAAAATAATAATGAAAATGAAAATGAAAATGAAAATGAAAATGAAAATGAAAATGAAAATGAAAATAAAAAAAAAAAAAAAAAAAAAAAAAAAAAAAAAAAAAAAAAAAAAAAAAAAAAAAAAAAAATAAAAAAAAAAAAATAAAAAAAAAAAATAATAATAATAATAATAATAATAATTTTCTGTTGTGTCTTTTTATAGTACTTTTTTGACACATTTGTGAAGTTACTTTGTATGTTAAATTTTAAATTTTTTTGGCTATTAAATCGTTTTATTATATTGTGGAACTATTAACAAAATATTCATCATAGCCGTTCCAACAAATTAATTTCATTTCTGCCTGAAGATGCCTCGAGTTCGGAGGCGAAATATTGCAACAAGATACAAGTCTTCAACAAAGCTCTTAAGTCCTGAAGAAATGATCTCAGCAGGAAAAGCTTTCTTCTTAGCTTTCAAAGGAAAAAGAATTCGACGAAGCGACTCTGAGAGGAAAGTCCGACGCTCTTACCTTTGAACCTCCAGGATGGCTGTAAGCCCCCTACTTTAGAGTTTTTCGGACTTATGGACACCCTTTCTGAGAAGTGGACATGATTTTTCTTCTGGAGAAGTTTAGATGAAGTATTTTCTGTTGTGTCTTTTTATAGAACTTTTGACTGTGGAAGTGCTGCATATGTTTTTTAATTTTTTTTTGGCTATTAAATCGTTTTATAATAATAATAATAATAATAATATTGCTACTACTACTACGACATCTGCTTCTACTACTACTACTACTACTACTACTACTACTACTACTACTACTACTACTACTACTACTACTACTAATAATAATAATAATAATAATAATAATAATAATAATAATAATAATAATAATAATAATAATAATAATAATAATAATAATAATAATAATAATAATAACTGTTAGACAAGAGTTGGCCATAAGCTTGCACCTTTGTACAAAGTTAAATGTTCTTCTATCCATCACGAGAGCAAGTAATGAGTATCAAAACTTCTCTCTTCAAAGCTGCTTCGTTCGTTCCTATTCCCTTGGCATTAGAAAGGACAAAAACATAATAATAATAATAATAATAATAATAATAATAATAATAATAATAATAATAATAATAATAATAATAATAATAATAATAATAACAATAACAATAACAATAACAATAACAATAACAATATAAATTAATATAAGAATAATAATAATAATAATAATAATAATAATAAATAAGTTATAATAATAATATCAACTAATAATATCAATAATAATAATCAATATCAATAATAATAATAATAATAATCATAATCATAATAATAATGAAAATAAAAATAAAAATAAATATAAAAATAATAACAATAATAATAATAATAATAATAATAATAATAATAATAATAATAATAATAATAATAATAATAATAATAATAATAATAATAATAATAATAATAATAATAATAATAATAATAATAATAATAATAAAATATAAGTAAATTACATGGGCAGACAATGCCAATGGTTTTAAGTTGTTTTTTTTTTATTTTATTTTAAAATAATGTTATTTCTGAATTTGAAACCTAAAACAGTTCATAAAATTTGTATATATAATTATATGACGTATTTTCATATTGGCTCACGACTTCCAAAAGTTTGAGCATCCTTACACTTCACGATTGAACAATAATTTTAAAAACACAATAAGATTCACTGTTTGCCAAAGTAATAAATTGCAATAAAAAGTTATACCACGGTTTTTACAATGGTTATGTTTGTTTGTTTTTTTTCCTAGATTTTTAGCGTAGAAATATATAATTTCAATACTTATAAATTTTCAGCTACTAAATTATAATATTTTAAATTGTTTTGTTTCATGGACGAAGATGACAGACTATTGAAATATATATTCTAAATTGATTTGATATATATATATATATATATATATATATATATATATATATATATATATATATATATATATCTATGCTGTATATATATTGTCCTCATTCGCAACATGGCGGTGGTTCAATCCCGGAGAAGGCAGTAAATTCTTTACCTTCCCATTAATTGTTCTTTCTTTATTTACATCTTATATAATTTGCGATACATATATATTTATATATATATATATATATATATATATATATATATATATATACTTTCATATATATATATATATATATATAATATATATATATATATATATCCAAATTGACTTGAGATGTCATACCAAAACTAACATAGCATATTTACGCACTTTAGGATTAAGAAACCACCGAACTTACACACAAAAGATTCGACTTTTTACACATGCATGACTTGGCAGTCTGCGTCATTTCTTAGATACCAAAAGTGCTCAAATTTTAAGTACATACATTTTCAGTAACGTAACCAAAGAAATCAAGGTTATAAAAATCTAATTACAATTATTTTCTATTAATCACGTGGTGGTCTAAAATGAACTCTATCTAAAGCTTTGAATCGATAAATTTTAAATTTAGAATATAATAATCAAAGTTTATTCTCTTTTCAGGAAACAGATGTAATTCAATAATTCAAATAATAGCACAC
The DNA here is from genome assembly GCA_015478945.1 of Trachelipus rathkii. Taxonomy (NCBI): domain Eukaryota; kingdom Metazoa; phylum Arthropoda; class Malacostraca; order Isopoda; family Trachelipodidae; genus Trachelipus; species Trachelipus rathkii. Next base: position 8,974 of record JABUQX010141568.1, read on the forward strand.
TTTATAATATATATATATATATATATTTATATATATATATATATATATATATATATAATAACAATATATAATAATATATACTATATATACTACTATATATATATCAAACCCATGACAACAATGTCGCAATTAACCAGACTTACTCTGCGCCGTGGCAGTAGCAACCCGCTGGAATGCAGATTTAGTAGGGACTCAATAAAACCTCCTGAATATACAAGTATATATATATATATATATATATATATATATATATATATATATATATATATATATATATATATATATATATATATATATGTATACATGTGTGCAATTATGCTCGCATATGTAATTATATTCGCCACATAATCATAATTACACATGAGAAATTGATCTGTGAAAGGTCATTAGTTACATTGAAGACTTTGTAAAATAAATTGACATTTTATGTGGAAGTTCCCTCTTCTTCTCAACTCTTTTATATCTTCCCCCTCTATATCTTCCTCCTCCTCTAACACGTCTTCCCCTCCACCACTCCTTAGTCTGATTCCCGTATGAAAATAGTAATGGAAATGAATGAAAGGAGACTGAAGATGTTTTCTCCATTTCAGACTCATTTTATATTATCCCTAATGAATTCAAAATGGAATAATTTAGGATGAAAGACTTTTTAACTAATAAAACTTAAGGATTCCTATTCTTTGAAATATATTATTCAATATGTTGAGTCTCTCTCTCTCTCTCTCTATATATATATATATATATATATATATATATATATATATATATATATATATATATATATATATATATATATATATATATTAAAAAAAAAATATATATATATATATATATATATATGTGTGTATGTGTGTATATAATGATAATAAATGTATGGAATTTAGATAATAAAAATGTATTAAATATGTAGCGTTATTGATTCAGTCTTTGTAGTATACAGATTCTCAGATCCTTATTAACCAAAAAAAGTGTTAATTCCTATTCTAAATAGTATAATGTATAATTACAAACCTAAGTGATTTTATAT
>JABUQX010141569.1:5000-7500 GCA_015478945.1 Trachelipus rathkii
AAAAATAAATTAAAGATGAATCAATCTCAAAAGTTATTTATTAAATTTAAAAATAAAATACAACGAATTTTGTATATTGCTTTCGCATAAAAGTTTAATTTAAATTTAAAAATGTTAAATAATACTCCCAAGGGAAAATCGATTCGATATATAGGACTTAGGGACTTAGTCGCCATGGTCCTGGGTTTCTACTTGGCTCAGTCCAATCTTCAGCCTCACCCTCCCCTTCCCAATGTAAATCCTACCTATGATATAAAGTCCTCCCTAGTTATATGTGTGTGTGTGTGCGTAGATCTGTATTTACCTCGCATGTTGTTAATTTAGAAGCCATTCTCAACTTGCTATTTAGTTGTTCCTACAAACACTATCAACTATACACACCACAAGTTATAGTTGAGTTACAGCAGTTATGTTAGTTATATATATGTATATATATACATATATATATATATATGATATATTTGAAGGGAAGAGTATAAGAAGAGCATAGTTATACTATATATTAAGGTTATGTTATATATATATATATATATATATATATATATATATATATATATATATATTGAACTCCGTGGGTTTCATTAGCTCATGCAGTTTCGTAACGGAATTTGAAAAGAAGGGTTGCTGGCCTGATTCCCACCATCATTTGAAAAGAGGGGTTGCTGGTTCAATTCCAAATCGCTCTTAATTTTTCCAATTTTAAGTCTAATATATGATAATCTTTCAGTTACACATTAAGAAAGTTTGATTTTATTAAACATTCACACATATAATTTCTCTAATAATAATAATAATAATAATAATAATAATAATAATAATAATAATAATAATAATAATAATAATAATAATAATAATAATAATAATAATAATAATAATAATTTAATTAGACATAAAAAAAAATATTGCTAAGGAAGCCAAACTGATCGAGTAAGTAAGTCTGGCAATTAGAACTAGCATCAAGATGATGACGAAATAGAGGAAAAAAAAAGACTGCATTCCTGCACTTAATAATAATAATAATAATAATTAATAATAATAATAATAATAATAATAATAATAATAATAATAATAATAATAATAATAATAATAATAATATTTACAAGATAAGTATGGAATGGAAAATGCAAGCCTTGGCATCTCTCTAGACATGAAAGTGATGGAGCGAATGAGAAGAGGGAAAGGTGGATGGGGTGAAGGGGAGTGGGGGGGATTTGGTGAGATTAGATGCCAGATAGTTTTGAAGATAAAGTATGTATAATATTATTGCCAGTGGACTGAATTGACCCGTCTAAGTATGGGATGTGCCGCTCCGCTCCTCCAATATTAAATGACTGACGAAATCTGATAATTTAAGGTGGAAAATATCATTTCGTAATAATTGCTTGCTGCATGCCATCCTTATTTATGTTTCACGTGTTACAATACAAAAAAGCGAAAAAGATAGCCTGGTTAGTTGTATATATATATATATTATATACAGTAGCAGCAGCATATATATATATATATATATATATATACAGTTATATATATAATATATATATATATATTAAGTATATATATATTCTTTATTGTCTTCTTTATTGTTCATATTTTAGTTTTTAATCTGTTATTTTTAATTTTCACTTATAAATTATAGTTTTAATATGCTTTATAGACCTGATGATGACACTGGTGGTGTCGAAACGTTGTCTTATAATAAATGTTCAGATATGCATTGGTCTTAATTTTCATTCTGCGTTTGAGGTTTCCTAGAAACAGAAGTTTCATCTCTTCATATATATAGTATATATATATATATATATATATATATTATATATATATATATATATTTATTATTATATATATATATGGAGTATAGAGTTAAGAAAGTATATATATACATATATATAGTTAGTACATAAAATGCCATATATATATATATATATACAGTATGTATATATATATATATATATTATGTTACATATATGAGTATATATATAGCAGCATAGCATATATATATAGCAAGTGAAGAAGGTTGCTGGATATGGGTTACAAGGCTATTGTTGAGCAGCAGCAGCAAAGAAAGAAGTATACATATGGCTGTATAGAGCATATATAGGTAGGAATTTGAGCTTTTCTGAAATATTTACTGATTTTAACTAAGATAGCCTGGAAAACCACAATAAAGCCATGGAAAAAAGAAATTATTTATTGGAATCCTTTGCAACATTTTACTGCGGAAAAATGTAGAATTTTTTTTTCAAAAACTACAGTAGCTACAGCGTAGTATGAATACATTTGGAAACGGTAAATTTTTGTCTGAAAATGGAAAAATATTAGATAGTAATTATAGTAATATGAGAAAGTTTCTGCTATTTAACACTCCTTTTGCATGTTATTTTGCTAAAATAAATAGACTTCTATTATAGTTAATTTTTTTTTAACTAAAGAATACCCCAAGCGGTAATCCGGCACCGATGGTAGAGTCGGGGTCTCGGCGCTTTCAACTGATACAGCGACT
>JABUQX010141570.1:17500-19764 GCA_015478945.1 Trachelipus rathkii
CCCAATGCTAAAATAGCAAAATTAAAATGGTTAAAATATCAAAATGAGAAAAATAATAAAAATAAAAATAATAATAATAATAATAATAATAATAATAATAATAATAATAATAATAATAATAATAATAATAATAATAATAATAATAATAATAATAATAATAATAATAATAATAATAATAATAATAATAATAATAATAATAATAATAATAATAATAATAATAATAATTAGTTGGTTGTTGTACATAAAGAAGGTTCAAGTTATTGTATTTAAATTTCTGACAAATTTTGAAAGTTTAGAATAATTTAACAATAAAATATTAGTAAAATCATCAACGAGTTTGCTTTGAAGACTATTAAAATTATAAACATTTTTGATAAAGAGGACCTCTGTCAACTGTCTCCTGTTGGTATCTGAATCAGGGTATAACAAAGTCATAGTGGGAAGGTCTATTCTATGATCCACCACTACTCGGTGCTTATGTAATGATGATAAACACCGAGTAGAGTTGTTTATTTTTTCTTCATTTCAGGAGGTCGCTTTTAACTTTCGTTTTTTTCCGCTTCTATTATTATTCTGCTTTATCCTTTTCCACAAATAACTTATTAAATGGTATCATTTATATCAATACAATTGATACATAAAAATTAAAAAAATAACGCTCCAAAATTTTAACAAGCTAGTAAAATTAGGATTTATAACCTACATTGTAAATCTACGTATGCTTAACAAATCTTATCATAACATGAACTAGGAGGGTCCTAAACCGAGACCTAACCCAAACGATGGCTCTATGTTGCCTTAAAAGTCGACCTAACCTAGATGGTTTGACTATCATTCTATATTTATCCTAATGAAATAAAGTTTTTATATAAATCACAGTATTATTGACCCAATTTACCTATGTAAGACCTATCGTAGTTTATATTGGCAGATAACATTTATAAGTGTTTCTAATTAGATACCAGAATTCATCTGTTTTAAAATCCGTTTATATATATATATATATATATATATATATATATATATATATATATATATATATATATATATATATATATATTAACTAATGGCATATGTAGCACCAGCATGTAATATCAATAATATGTAATATGAACATATATGTATATATGTATGTATGTAATAATAATAATAATAATAATAATATATGTAATAATATGTAACTCGCTGTAATAATAATAATAATAATAATAATATGTAATAATAATATATGTATATGTATAATATATGTATAACTATATAATAATAATATGTAATAATGTATAATACGTAATAATAATAATAATATAATATATAATAATAATAATATATGTATAATAATAATAATAATATATATATAATAATATCGTTTATATATATGGATTACTTGCATGGAAATGTATATGTATGTATGCATATATATATATATATATAATATGTAATAATATGTATATATATATATATGTATATATGTATATAATAATAATATATATATGTAATGTATATAGGTAAATATAAAAATATATATGTAATAATAATAATACATATATATAATAATAATATATAATAATAATAATAATAATATATAATAATATATATATATGTAATAATAATAATATATATATGTATATATATATATATTAATAAAGGAAATAATAATATAAATGTATAGATGTAATAATAATAACAACTATTGTATGTAATAATAATAATAATATGTATATGTATATATGTATAAAATATATATATATATATATATATAATATATATGTAATAATAATATATACATATAATATAATAATAATATAATAATAATAATAATAATAATAATAATATAATAATATATAATATATGTAATATAATAATATATAATATGTAATAATGAAGTAATAATAATATGTATATATAATAATATATATAATAATAATATGTATAATAATAATAATATCAATAATATCATAAATAATAATATATAATAATATATAATAATAATATAATAATAATAATAAATAACATATATATATGTATATATTATAGTATATGTAAAATATATATATATATTGTATGTATGTATATATATGTATATATAATAATAATATATGTATATATAATATATATAATAATATATATGTAATATATAATAATAATAACCAATATATAATATAAAAAATATAATAATATAATATATATTTATATTTATATATAATATATAACTATAATAATATGTAATAATATGTATATAATATATAACTTATAATAATATATAT
>JABUQX010141571.1:0-7500 GCA_015478945.1 Trachelipus rathkii
GGTGCGCTGGGAGGTGTTCAAGGTGGGTGTTTAACCGTTTCTGCGCTATCAAGTGAAACACTTTGCGCGTTTTCATTAGGCGCTTCATCCCACATAATAGAAAGGGTTACTTGTACTACCATAGCCAAGTGCAGAGAAAATGAAATATAAACAATACAGCATCTGTACAGAAATCAGTTCCTCAGATTCATCATTCACCCAATATGGCCAGTTATTGCCACACCTTACGCAAAATCCCCAATCACAGTTTCATCATTCACAACCCCCATACACGCAGATATTACACACAATGCATCGACATTACAATCTCTTTCACATCAACAACAGTTGCCCCAACAGAATCCTTATATTGTGAGCGACTCATTATCTTTCCAGCAACCTCTACCTCCTAGCTTATATGATCCTAGTTGAACAGATAGCCAAATATGAGAAAGAAGTGTACAGGATATTTAAATTCAGACATTAACATCCATGAGAAACATCTTATATCAGGGAGGCCATACAAGTGATAGATCTTAAAGACACCTACATCCATCCCTGCACGTATCGTTAACCGATGATGTAGAGATATACCTAATAATAGTAAAACTTGAAGTGAAAGAAATGAAGATAAATTTAAAAATATCTAGAAAATTTACCTAATAGAGTACGTAAATCAGGAATAGCTTTATATAATATTTTTAAAAAAGACAATTAACTTTTGAATGAAGCAGGGCAGATCGTAATTGATGATGAAATAGTTAAAGGATCAAATATTGTTGATTTGATAGCTGATCTCTCACGTAACTGGAAGAAAGGCCCTGTAAAAGGATGGAATGATATCAAACAAGAACTTCAGATTATTAATTTTCCCAGAAGTTTAATCTTAAATACAACGCGATTAGCGACTTGGATAATATCCCTATTACACCAAGACCTGACTCAAGTCCCTCAGGCACTTCTTACGCAGCAGATAAATTTAAACGTGTTACCAGAGGAAGAGTAAGAAAAGCACCTTATAATAAACATAGGTGGATTAAATCGTAATTATGTATTATCATATATTTATTTAGTTGTAGTACTTGTATATAAATAAATGTTATTTTAGACCTTTTTCTTTAACCCTTTTATTAACTTTTATAACATTTTGAGAATTTTATATATATATATATATATATATATATATATATATATATGCTCTATATATATATATATATATATATATATATATATATATATATATATATATATATATGGCGTTTACATATTGATCAGTACAACATGGAGGCAAAGGAAGTAGTTGATAAGTATTACTTTAATCTGAGGGAACCAAATAGTTTTGGGGGTTTCACTAGGTTTGCTTTAGGGTATCCTATATTGAGAGAAAAGAGTTAAAAGCATATTTGGAGGGTGAAGAGGCATTTACTCTACAAAAGAAAAAAATTTCTTACACGGAAAACCATATCTCCACAGTCGATAGCATATGGCAGTTAGATTTATCGGAAATGATTAAATATAGTTCTTATAATGAAGGATTTCAATACATACTTTTACTATAATTGATGTATACTCTAGATACTTGTGGCTGAAGCCAATAAAAGATAAAAGATCAGCTACAGTTGCCGATCTGTACTTGAAATTATAGAGGATGAGCAGAGAACACCTAAATCATTTTGGACAGATTCAGGAATGGAATTCAAGGGGCGAGAGAGTTTCAGGAGCTGACTTGGGGGTATGGTATAAGCTATTACAATACATTTTCCGTAAACAAAGCGGCTATAGTTGAAAAGGAAGTACAGCGTACTATTAAGAAACGCATCATAAGGTATTTTTACTAAAAATGAATACTTTTAAATATATTGATATACTGAACGATCTAACTTATTCTTATAACAGATCTTACCATAGAACTATAAAGACAACTCCTTTAGCAATGTCAAAAACTAGAGGCTGTAAGAACATCTGTGTGAAAAGAAAACAAAATAAAGAAAATTCAGGGATAAAGGTGAATGACTATGTAAGTATCTCGATCAGAAGCAAGATTCAGAGAAAAGGATATGAAGCTGGATGGACTACGGAGGTTTTTAAAGTTCACAATATCTCCGAGCATTCCGACATGATAGTTTAAAGTAAATTATATTATCTGGAGGATTTAGATGGTGAAAAAAATAAAAGGAGGGTTCTATAAACAAAAAAATACAAAGTAAGGTTCAACCCTGTAACTCATGAATATAAAGTGAAAAAAATATTAGCTACGAGAGGTAAAGGGAAAAATAAGCAGTGTCTGGTGAAATGGAGGATCTGCCAAGTTTAATACTTATATAAATGCAGTGAAGTTAAGAATCAGTTGTCATTATAATCATGGAGAGTGTAGACCACTTTTATTTAACTCTCCCTTCTTCAGCCTCTTTGGATTTACATCCTGATAATAAACTCTCGGATTTTACAACTGTGTTAATGAATCTATACAGCTTGAAGAGGCATACGAGTAGGATTATGTGAAATGATATTAAATACGGACATAGAAAATTTACCTCCCAATCTATTCTGGATGGTGGTGTACAGAAGTGTAGAATGTGTTGAAACTATATTACAAGTGGAAGATACTCGGAATCTGAAAAGGACTACAATTGCGAAAAAGGTGAATACGACAACATTTGCTACAAGAGAATACTTCTTTGAAGAATTTGCTCTGCGTCGAGCTTATTTTAAATCGGTGCCTGCTATTTTCGGTCATTTAAACGACCTCTTTGACATGAGTATTATGTGTAAGGATCTGGTATACAAAACTGAAATGCGTACCTATGAGGAGAAAAAGTAATAATATCTTTAAGATCAAAAGTAAGTGTAAACTTGCGAGACCGTGATAAGTTTTTTCTCGAGCGGTCACAGTGGCAGCGAAAACATATTCGTAGACGTGATGCTGAGCTGGATATACTTCATGATATACCTACTATGTTGAAGAGAGTTATACTATCTGTGGAGAATAAACCCTTGACTTGGCATGAACAAAAAGACGATGCAGACCGTGTACTGCATTATACATGTACACCATCCGAGATGCTCAGCCATCCTGGTATGGATAGCTTATGTATATACAAATATAATTGATCATCAATATGTAGGTAATACTAAAGCTCCTTTATTAAGAGTAGTATATTTTCCCAAAGAGAGTAAAGTTATAACATTCCCTAATGTTCATTATCTTCCTCTGAATAGATCAAATTTTGACTCTGTACGCGTGCACATAAAAGATGTAGAGGGAATTCCCTTCCCCTTTACAGATGGAGCATTGTTATGCAAAGTTCATATTAGAAAGAAACAGATGCAGTAATTACAGCACTAACGGATTATATATAAGAGGTGTAGTCAGACATATTTTCATTCATTAGTATATACAGTGTAAAGATAGTGAAAGACAGTCCTCTTAATAATGGACGAAAGAACTTGGGTATTTCAGAGAGGAACAAAAATGCAGAGGGGAACATCTGGTCTTGGTGGTTTTTCATCAAGCTATGGAGAAGTGCAAGGCCTCTACTCAGGAGCGGTGGGGGAATATATAGGTAAAAAAGCTATAAGCTCAGGTTTGCATACTATTCAAGAGATATAGCGGCAGGAAATAATCCGCGTGCAGCATTAAAAAGACGTATTACCGATGTTTCAGAAGAGATGTTGGATGATGTTAAGCGTAAAGTAAGGCGTAAAATGTCAGGTCAAGGACGAGAACTTAAAAGAGAAGATTGTCATAAAGAAAAAGGCTAAGCTGAAAAAAACTCTAAAGAAAAAGAAATATATTGAACTTTAATAAACTAACTAATAACTTTTATACGAGCTGTGTATATAAGTAAGGTTTTCCTTGAAAATGTTCAATTATACGAACAGAGCTCGCACATGCAAGATGCATTTTCGCTGTATCCTTTAGTCTGATTGTTGTAAGAGTGAGATTGGATCTGCCTCCCATGAACCCCTACAGATTAGCGTTAGCAGAATCCAGCTTTTATCAGTATTACAATCTCTGCATTCAATTACCAATACAGATGTTCCTTTAGAGTTCAATATTCCGAGGCACTTCTGATCAGTACTTAGATCCCTCTAATGTGTTTTTATATGTAAAAGCAAAGAAATTGACAAAACCTGATGGGACAGATCTTCCTTCCGGGTGATGACCATATAGTAAATACAGAATCAAATTTCCTGTATACATGTTTCACCCAGGTTGAAGTCTATCTTAACAGAACTTCACTAGGTGCATCAGCTGCTAATTATCCTTATAGGAGCTATACAGAACATTTGTTAAATTATTCAGACGATGCTAAACAATCTCATATCAAATCATGTGGTTTTTACAGTTTCAAAGATGAAGCTGCACATATAGATAAAGCAGCTAAAGTCTTAAATAATACTTATGAATTTTTCGGTCGATTAAATGGCGTTATCTTCTCTCAAGAAAGACTCATTCTACCTTCTGTAGATACTAGAGTCATTTTATCACGATCAAATCCTAAATTTGGCCTGCAAATAAAAAGTAAACCTACTGCTACAGCTGTATGTCCTGAACCTGTTTTCAAGCTGCTTTTGGAGGCTTATCTCTATATGTTAGAAAAGTGAAATTATCACCAGCACTTGGAAATTGAAAATTCGCTTTTGAATACTACAGCAAGTACCCCCTATTAAGAGTTGAAACCAAGATATTTAATTTTACTCAAGGATATCGAGTATCAATATCCCTAACAGTGTGAACGGTAATTTACCTCGGAAAATAGGGATTGTGGAACATGAAGACTACTCCGGGAATTATAAAAAGTCACCCTAAAAATTCACACCTTTCGGACTTAGGGGATCAGTTTACATGTGAATGGGCTACCTCACGGACGTGATTATGAAATGTTATACAACGAAGACTATCTCTCTGTACGCGGCCTTTACGACTTAATAGCCAATACTGTATCATGTAATGATAGCAGGACAGGTTTAAATCTTGAAGAATACGCCAAGAATAGTAATTTATATGCGTATGATCTTACAGCAGACCTTTCAGCTTGCAACGCCTATCATTTAAACATTTTGAGAAGGGCACCTTAGGACTAAGTCTCTTCTCTCTTTTGGATCGATTCTACAATCACCCATCACTGTAGTGGTATATCATCTAGAGCATCCTCAACTCATTGAAATTAACCGAGTACGCAACGTACGGGTATTAAAGATGAATGAAGAGGAAATACAATCAGGTGTTTAAAAATGAACCTCGCTTTTAGGAGTGTTTGCTATTAACGAAATAATCTCTGTAAAGTTGGAGAAGGATACCTGCTTCATATTCAATACATTGCCTCGACACATCACCCAGGACATTGGATTTCCGTTTATAGAGCAAAAAATGATGCTGTTCACATAATTGATTCTTTGAACTTAAAAAATTTATATTGAATAATCATTATATTACCCTTATTTTAAAAATATAATAATGTAAGTTGTGTAAAAACTTATGTCTTACCCTGTTCAGCCCCTATATTCCAATTTGTGTGGAGTCTATTGTATTTACTTCATTATATGCTTTTTAAATAATGTGTTTGCATGTTTTAACAACCTTGTAAATATATTTGATGCTAAAAATTTGTATGTCAATGATTTTATAGTTTCTAGTTATGTAATAAATGCTTTAAAATGAAAAACACGATTTTACTACCCCTAAAACTCGGCTATATAAACATTTTATTTTAATAAAATGTTTATATAACCGAAACTCTTGTGTTTTTATTCTTACATTACAAATTAAAAATAAAAAAGTATTAAAACTACAAATATACATAGAAATAATAATAAAAAGTATTAAAACAAAAATAAAAGCTAACTAAAGAAAACATAATGTTGGCAAACATGAGTTAAAGCAGTAAAGCAGAGTTAAAACAGTAAAGCAGAGGGGATTAAGAAGAAACAATGATGATAAAAAGCAGAGAGTTAAAGCAACAGTAAGCCGTGAGTTAAAAACAGTAAAGCAAAAGTTAAAGCAGTAAAACATGAGTTAAAGCAGTAAAGCAGAAAGTTAAAGCAGTAAAGCAGTAAAACAAAGGCATACTAATCCCCTAGGTGTTAGGTAATAACACCTCTATTGATTACTGATTTAATGCTTTAAGGTATGTAAAGTATATGTTTTTAATAAAATTTCGGTACAATTGTAGTAAAAATGAATGACTCGTAGTATATTTGAAAGGAAATTCTTTGAATAGTTTACATTGATATCATATTTTCGTTCACGCGGGAATTTAGCGTCTGGGACGCACGCGGCGACGGTTACGCGGAAATAATGCGCCTGCGGGCACGCAGCGAGGTTACACGTAATTTTGCGCCTGCAGGCACACGCGGCGGCGGTGGCTTCGCGGATGGGCTGACCTGCGGACGCGGACTCAGACTCTGAAGCGTTTGCGATCACTGTCTCCAACTGTGTAACTCTTTAGATATATATATTCTGTCATGCTATAAGTGTTATAAAAATACTAACTCGTAATAGGAAGCATTCTAGCAGCTTGTAATATATACACCATTCGAATCCTCATACCTTAATACCTAGGGGTAGACACCCATATTAGGGCTATTCGGGGCTCAGAGGGAGGCTAGAAAAGGCTTGAAAAAGTGGCACTCAGTTGGCACTATGTGGCGCTCACTTGGCACTATGTGGCACTCACTTGGCACTCATTGGCACTCACTTGGCACTCATTGACACTCATTGGCACTCACTTAGCACTCACCTGGCGCTCCATCTGACACTCCTTAGAATAATCATAGAACACTATTAGAAAACATCCTTAGGTACTTCTTACGGTGATTGGGAACCATCAAAGCCATCAATTTAGCGTGGGTCAAAAATTGACCCATGGTATATGCCAGGGTCAAGCTTTGGAGAAATATCATGGTCAAACAAGGTTAAGACATCAAGGGGGGCTAAGTCCCTAAAGGAAGGACAAAATTACCGTGGGTCAAAATTGACCCATGGAGAGGGCTCAAGGGTTTGGTCGTGTTTGTATGGTGTGAATAAGTGTGAAATAGTAAGTGTCATAGTGAATGTGTGCATAAGTGTCATGAATGTGTGTATAAGTGTGTGTGTGTGTGTGTGTGTGTGTGTGTGTGTGTGTGTGTGTGTGTGTGTGTGTGTGTGTGTGTGTGTGTGTGTAGGTGTTCAAGTTAGGATAGATCCATACATGCGTTCAAGATAGGAACGAAATATGTGACGGGTGGGTCACGAGTGGGCAAAAAATTGGCGTGGGCCAAAAATGACCCATGGTATATGGCAAGGTCAGGCCTAAATATCATGGTCAAGCAAAGTTTAAGACATCAAAAAGGGCTAACTAAAGGGGACAACAAAAAATTACCTTGGGTCAAAATTGACCCATGAGGGACAAAAAAATAACCGTGGGTCAAAATTGACCCCATGGTATCTGTCAAGCTTTGGAGCAAAGGGGAAGGACAAAAGGTTAAGACATCAAAAAATAGGGCTAAGCCCCTAAATGAAGAATCAAAAATTACCGT
>JABUQX010141571.1:12500-27500 GCA_015478945.1 Trachelipus rathkii
GTAGAGTCGGCTTAGGTTGAGTCGGAGAACGTGGTAGAGGTCTAATCGGAAAGGTGTTAACCGATGGTTCAACTTCAGGTGCTAGCTGTATTCTAATATTAGATGTAGGTATAGCCTGAAGTGGGATGTTCTCTGGAGTATTTGACGCCTCTTGAATGCATTTCCTACAAAGAGATACTCTTTTGGTCCAAATAATATAAGCGATTGCAAGGGCAAGGAGGAAAAAGATGGTTCCTGAAGTTCCTCATCCGATGAAAGGAATGAATTTGATTTGTGGTAGGTATGGGGTAAAGGGGTGCAAGGTTTGGTTCAAACGATCTAATCTTTGGTTCCAATGAATTTCTTTCAAAGACTGAAACTTAGGAAATCGAACAGAAGAAATATTAGGTAAAGCAACGTCAGATAAAAAGTTGAACAAAACATGATCAGAGTAAGAAATTAAAGAAGAAAGTATTATATTCTTTTCTAAGTGGATAGGGTTTTTGAACTGGAATTTGGCAGAGGTGAAAGCACATCCGTGTGGAATAGTAAAGACATAGTTGTAAACATGTTGTATAGAGTTGGGCTTTTCACATGAGATGGAAGCTCTAGTTTTCTCTGAGAAAGAAATAAGAGTGAAATGTCCTAAGGTGACAGTATAAGGTTCTTTAGACTTGTATTCGGAAATTGGGCAATGTGAAAAGTCATTAGTAAAATTTAAGATTAGAACTAACAAACAAGACTGATCATCAATAGAGGCAAACACTTGGGATTGGGGACAGACTACTAGTTTGCCTAGATGTCTACAAAGATTGTGTGCTGATTCTTTAAGATAGATGTATTTTCGTTGACCATAATTCACAAAGAAATAATTGTTTGGAGCATTATACATTACACGAACGAGAGATTTATTAAATGGAAGGTGAGTAGGAAAAGGTATAAGTTTATGAGAGGTGAATTTTTGAACTGAAATAAAAGGAATAAGAGTAATTAATTCATAAGGGCTAGAAGAAGATTGAATAGTCCATGAATAAGTTAAAAAAGATTGATATGTTCGTGTTTCTAGGGGTATTACCATGTGTAGTTTTGTTTCTTTGTTCATCTCCAATATGAAAGGCAAAAAGAATATTGGAGAATAGAGTTGAGAGTTAGTGATTTAATTTTAGCCAATTGAAGTGAGGTTATCACCAATTAATGAATATTGTGTATATTATTCACAGTTTGTTCTATTAAATTTATTAATGCTCGTATACTACCCATTTGATTTAGGATGTTATACGTAGCGCTTAAACTTGATTGAAATACTATTAGCTTTGTAGATTTTCTCTAAGACTCATCAGAGTACGAGTGTTTGATTTAAGTTGGTCTTTTAACTCTGTAATTAACAAATTTGAAGTGGAAGCGTAATTGCCTAAGATGTTAATTTTCTTTTGAAGTAACTTTACCTGTTTGTCAGTCACCGTACCAAAAAGAATGTTGAGGACGTCTCCTCCAAACTCAAAAGCAGCTCGTTTCCTTTTTGATCGGGTTGAGATCCAAGGTAGCTCACTCACTTCATCTAATTTTTGTGCAAGAACTTTCACTCTAACGGTCATTAATTTAAATTCCCATTGGTGAGCTCTTTGGTTTATTGAAATATTTAAAAATTTAGCTTCAAATGATGGTAGAAATGAATCTTTGATGTTGTTCACTAGTTTAGTTATTCTACTTATGGTTTCTTTAATGTCGGAAGGACATTCCAATGAAACAATAAGATCTAAATAACCTTCGATGAAACTTACTTCACCTGTGCGGTATAAAACTAAACCAGGTATGATTTTTGTTTCGTCATTTTCTTTTATCAACATGTTCTGGCATGTAGGTATGATGGTCAGTAGAAATATGATCATTTTTCGGAAATTCATTTCTGAAATGAAATATTTAATAGTTTTGAAATACTTTATAAATTTCTTATAATTTTCTGAAATAAATAGATTAATAAATACATAGGGTCGCCTAATTATAATGTGATAATAATTGAAAGTTAATAGTTAGTTTCTGACTTAAAAGTTAAATATTACTGAATAAATTCAATCCTTCCTAAAATTATTAAAAATTAATTTAATTATTTGGATGAATTTTAAACTTATATACTTAGACTTAAAAATTAAAATTACAGGTTAGACATACAATGATTGAAAAAGAAAGAAAATAAAGATGATGGTAGAGAAGTAATTACTTATTTTTTGTAATGTTTTACATATTTTTCTTATTTTATTTTTATTTTTTAAAATGGAAATTTTTTTTGCTTTTTCGTTTTTTATCGTATTTTTTATTAATTTTAAAAAACTTATCCCCTCGTTGGGGTAAAATGTGTTATACCTAGATTAATAACAAAAAAAAAATAAGCATAAATTTAATCCAAACTAATTACTTAATCCAAACTAACTACTTAATCCAAACTAAATAACGATCTTAAATCTTAAAAAAATATATAATTCAATAATTAGGAGGCAGATAATAGATTTTATTGCCTCCTACAATGGTTTTTAAATCTAAAGCTTCAGGCGGGGGTTGGACAGTAGAAAGCTTCTGTGTAGTTTCTGGTGTGTCATTTGCCTCTGGCTTTTGTGACATTTGCTCTGTTATTTTTGTCTGACTCCTTGTGACTCTGGGTGTAGATTCCCTGGGACCTGCAAATAGCTGGTGTGGTTTATACGAAGGATCTTGTTTCCTGTCGTCCTTTATAGTTTCCTTTATTGGTGAATCTACGACAATAGGGGTTGGAAGGCTTTCATAGCTTTCTGGGATATGGGAAGATTTCTCTGGGGATGGAATTCTTGGAGGGTATCCACCGTAGGCTCCATAAATCTCGTCTTCTAGTTCAGGTGGTTCTTCAAGAATTTCTTTGATATTGAATTCATATGAAATTTCTTAGGGAATGGGTGACAAAGATGGTCTAAACCCTTTTATCTGTGCTATGGGATGAAAGGTAGAACCGTTGAAGTCCTTCTTAGGGGTAGAACAGATAAGGTCACTTTTAGGAAAGACTTTTTCTGTAACTTTGTTACTTGGGGTTTCCGATTCAATGGGGATTGGATGTTCAGTGGGAACGGGATGTTCAATGGGAACTGGATGTTCAATGGGAGTTTGATATTCAAAGGGAATTGGATGTTCAATGGGAGCTGGATGTCTTAAAGTGTCATCCTTAAACTGAATTGGTTGTGGTTGGAGAATTGGAGGGATCCAATATGAAGGCGGACGCGAGGAGGAGTGGAGTATCCTTCATCTCCATCTTCTGATTCTGACTTATCTTCTGGAATATTTTTAGGTGTTTCCTTTCTAGTCTCTTTCTTTCCGTCTTCATTAGAGTTTAATATGTTTTGAACAGCCTCAGGGTTCCAAACCTCATCATTTATAAAACTGAACTGAGATTCTGTAATTTTTTCGGCTGCAATGACCTTTACATTATCTACATGGACCGGGAATGTCTTACCAGAATTTAGACATACAACCATTAATCTGTTTGGTCCTCTTAAGCATCGCACAATGTAAGGTCCTACATATTTCTGACACAGTTTAGAGCTATGATGGGGTTTCTTAACAGCACTTATGAAAACATAGTCTCCTATTTTAAACTCTCTTCTAGTAGCTCTTTTATGCTGTTGTTCCAATGTCTTAGTTGTTTCTTCCTCCAACTTTTCTCTTGCCAACTCCCTTATATTATCGATCCTTTCTATTATGGTATCCACTTCATCCGAAATGAATTTCTTTTCTTCTGTTTTGTTTGCATAAGGGGAAACATAATCAGGCATTTCATAAGGTAGCCTTTTTACATAGCCATGTAATAGGAAATGAGGGGAGGATCCAATAGATCGATTATTCGATTATATGCGGAATTAATAGCTATTTGGGCAAAACTGATATACTTATCCCAATCTTTGTGATTGTCTTTTACGTAGTGGCGTAGAAAAGACTCAATGTCGGAGTTTATTCTTTCAACTACTCCGTTTTGCGAAGCGTTATAAGGCAGAATATTCACTTTATTTATTCTCCAAGCTTTGCATAGTTCTCTAAATACTTCACTCGTGAACTCAAGGGCATTATCTGACACTAAAATTTGAGGAGCAGAGTGACTACATATGACTCTCTCCTGTAACGCTCGGGCAAATTCTTTACTTGTTCTAGTCTTACAAGCCACTAATTCGACGTAACGAGTTAGTACATCTCGAAATACAAGGATATATTGGGCTCCAGATTCTGTACAAGTAGGAAGTTTTCCAATACTATCTACATGAACCCGCGGAAACGGTGTGTAGGGCAAAGGCCATCTGTTTATTTCTGCCGTAGGTGGTTTGGGACCTTTTGCCTTAACACAAGATATACATTGAGCGCAATATTCTTTCACCAGTTTTCCGAGGTGGGGAAGACGTATTTTTCTCTCACTCTTTTTCTGTTCTCGATCGTCCTCCATGACCGCTTCCTAACGATGCATGACAATGATATATTATCGAAAAGTTCATACTGTCAGGGACTTGTATGAGATAAGGGCCTTTTTGTATAGCATAAAATAAGACTCCTTTAATGAATATGTGTGGGTAGGTATTAGGATTTTCCTTAGCCCACTGTACCAAATCTTTTAATCTTGGACAAATCTCTTGTTCTCTTTTAAATGTTTCCTTTTTAAAATGAAATCTTTACGAGGTGAAAGTGGTCTTCTTTTCTCCTTAAAAAAGAACACGTTTGGCGCCGGATGTCTACTGAGATAATCCGGTGGAACGTTAGTTTTCCCTTTTTTATACACAATGGTGGGGGAAAAACTATTCACAAACAAGTTCCATCTTGCTAATCGACCTGTCTGTTGCTTGTTTCTGAAAATGAAGCAAAGAGGTCGGTTATCTGTAATAATTGTAACTTTATATCCAAAAATTGTATTTTTAAATTTTTGAAGACAAAAAACTACGGCTAAACATTCTTTCTCAATTGTATCATAGTTTTTCTCACTTCCTCGGAGTACACGAGAAACAAATGAAAGAGGCTTTTCCTTCCCTTCATATGTAAGTTGGTACAACACGTCACCGATGCCATAATCACAAGCGTCAGTGTTTACAAAAAATTCTTTACTAAAATCAAGAAACGTTAACTGTGGTTGTACTACCAACTTATCTTTCAATGTCTCAAAAGCTTTCTGGTGTTTCTTTTTCCATTCAGATTTGACATCTTTCTTCACCAGATCATATAATGGTTGTGCAACTAGTGCAAAATTCTCTATAAGTAATCTGAAGTAGGAGAAGAAACCAAGGACCGACTGTGTTTTTTTCACATTTGTAGGCGGAACAAAACTCTTCATAGTTTCAACCTTGGCCGGATCCGGAGAAATTCCATCTCTTCCTATTTTAAATCCTAAATAAAGGACTGATGTCTGTAGAAAATTACATTTAAAAAATTTTACTCTCAGATTGTTTTCTCGAAATGCTGTGAGAACTTTTCTCAGGTTCTGAAAATGTTCTTTTACATTTTTTCCCATCACTAGGACGTCATCAAGGTACACTTGTGCTACTGGTCCTAGGAGGTGATTCAATGCCAATTGCATTGTACGGGCATACACAGAAGGGGCATTCTTATGCCCAAACATAAGTCGTGTGGGGCAAAAGAGTCCTTTTCTGGTTCTAAATGCCATTAACTTTTGTGTCTCTTCTTCAAGATAGATATAAATCGTTACTTTTAGTAGATTTAAAAAAAATCGCAAAAATCAATAAATTTTGTCCAATAATATAAATCACAGAAAAGCGGTCACCAGTGACCGCTTAGGACTTAAAGGGTTAAATTTCTATAATCGATACAAACTCTTGGCTTAGAAGAGTTCTTTTTTGCTACTACCAGTAAAGGTGAACTATGAGGACTATAACAGTCTTGGATATAACCCTTTTCCAAGGCTGCGTCTGTGAAGTTATCTATGTCCTGCAAGTACTTGTGTGTGGCAAGCGGTACTGGCTGCGGAATATCACTTTTGAGCGTCAGGAAGAAGTTCAATTTTTAATTTCTGAAGTGGACATACTGGTAAAGTATCCTCATCTAATGCTACCACATCATGATATTCCATTAGGAGCTTGAGGAGGTCTTCCAAATACTTTGGTTTCTCTAAGATACTATTCTCAGCACTTTCTTTTGACATTTTTTTCTCAATAATCTCTCGATAAACTTGTCTTAACTGAGTCTTGGAAAGACCTTTGGAACATGTGACCACATTAGTGGAGGCTATTTGCTTCCTTTGTCCTCCTACCTCTTGGTTTACTTCACAATGTTCATTACTTAAACATATTATGGGATAACTCTTCCCTATGTACTTTTCTTTTCTCAAATTTGCTGTTCACTCAAATATATAACTGAGCATTAGTACATTATCTCTCATGGGACTTACCGTGTTTGCTAAATAGAGAGGGCCCTCAAAAGGGCTGGTGTCATTAAACAAATCCTTTCTAACTCAAAACCATCTTGAGTTTCGGGTCTTACTTTCAAATGACCAGAGAACTGTGCTGGTATGACAGTATTCTCTTTGATTCTCAAATTGACTTTAATTTCTTCGTTAAGCACCAGATAACCATCTTTGGTATGGTTTGGGGTCGCTGAATTCTCAAAGTTTTCAGGTCGACTCAAAATTTCCATTATTTTAGAAGAAACAGTCTTATTCTTTGATCTGGCTCCATGCTTCTCGAAGCTATGATAATTAGTGGGGTAAGTATCTTTCGTCTCAACCTCCTCATTCTTTATCACACCACTTTAATCAGTAGGAAAGATTTCGTTTATAACAAAACATACTTTCTTTCCTCTAGGCAACTGTTGCCTACTTAAAGAATTTTCGGACAAAGTTGGGTTTTTTATTTGTCTGAGACCACCGTCTGTATATTCTCGAATTAAATAAGTGCCTTGCTTGGCAAAAACAGGTATGTCCACTACTTTGTCTTCTCTGATGAACATTTTTGAAGAAAATAAATCTATGGTTATAGGTAAATTAAAGAGAATATTAGTACCAAGTAGTACATCTCAACGTGGTTCACCTTTTACATCGCTCACCTGAAAAGAAGTGAGGTAATATCTTTTATGCATTCGAAGATATAGTTGGATCTCTCCCCTTAACTTTGTGGGGTTGTTATCTACTCCTTGAACGATGAGATCGGTTGAATGAAGGGGTATCTCAAAGTTGCCTTCTCTCTTCAACTCTCTTAATTTCTTTGGAGTTATCAAACAGACACTGGATCCTGCATCGATCAGAACGCATGTCTTGACTTCCTTTTCTCCCATAGTAGGCCCAAGATAGATATTAGTGTAAAAGTGATGTCCTAGTTTGAAAGGTCGATTAACACTTTCCTGAAAGAATGTTCTAACTACTATCTATTCTCTTTCTCGACTATTTACCGGTCCATTATTTTCTCTTGTTAATCTCTCCTTGTTTTTGCCGCATGGCGAAAATTTTCTTGATTAGCTTCAGAGTTTGGTGCAAAGAAACTTTCATCAGAAGAATTTCCCTCTTCTTCCTCTTCTTCACTCGCCTCTAAATCTACTGAGTAGCTATTAACTACATAAAGTCTCGTCCTCTTCTTTCCACTCTTTGTACGTTAGCCATAATCTTCCCTTTTCTTGGAGAAGGTCTTCTTAATTATCCTTTCTGAACTCAGACGTTCGATTTTCCTTGACCTAAAACCTTTCTCTAAATCTTCTGCACTATTAAACCGAATGATCATTTGATCTACTTCCTAAGTTGGCCACCAAGTGGGGCTTGCGTACACTAGGGGGTAGACCCACCCTGTGGAAAATTTTACAAAATCGACAGTAGGGTGAGTCCCATCTACAGGTATGTGTGTAATGTCCAATCGCTTCACATGAAGTACAAAAGTCATATTCCTTCAACTCTTCATTTCTTATCTTTTTGGGGGTTTCTCGCGCTTTCCAAGTTATGTGGTCAGTTCTCTTACTAACTTCAGGCCTTTCCTTAGCTAAAAACACTTTGTTAGTGTGATATTCGGCTTGTCTTTTCTGACTAGCTTTCAACAAAGCTCCTTTGGAAATTTGTGCGAATTTCTAGAACAGTCCAACTAAACTTAAGTTTGCATCAAATACTTTAAGTAATTTCTCTTTCAATCTCTCTCCATCTCTCCTCTAGAAAATGTTCTCTAATATTTTGGCAGTGACCATAATATTAACTTGTTTAGATGTGTAAGCCGCCTTTTCATCGATATCAAACAACTTTTTCTGGTATTCCAAAAGTTTATTCTATAATTCCAGAATAAAATCGGTGAAGGTAGTATCCCTTTCCTGTTTGTAAGTCATGAACTGCAATATAAGGTCGAAGACGGTTTGCTGATCATCTGGTTGAAGAAAAATCGTTAATTGGATTAAGAATTATTCCAAATTTACACACCTAGAGAAGCTTGAATCTCGCAAGATATAATGTTGGGCTTCTGATTCTAACTTAGAAGATATCATGGACTTAGCAAATGATATCTTTTGGCTTTCCGTTAAGGGACCTAACATACATAACCTCTCATGGAGAGTTGATAAGAAATTGTCATAACTAATTCCCTGCCAAACTTTGGTCTTTAAATTTAAACCAAATAATCTTATATATATATATGTATATATATATAATAATATATGTATATATATATATATATATATATATATATATATATGGATATCTTTAATAATATATAATAATAATAATAATAATATAATATATATATATATATATATATAATATATATATATATATATATATATATATATATATATATATATATATATATATATATATATTTACTGTAAAAATAAAATTTTTCTACTTTCTCTCACTATTCTTAACAATAACTGCTATATATATATCATACTATGCTAATAATATAATAATAATAATAATAATAATAATAATATATATAACATTAATAAAAGAAATAAAGTTGCTCCTTTCTCCACTCTCTCCCAATGTTCAGTACCTGATGGGAGGATTATAAATAGAAAAAAGGGGAAGGCTTTTAATGAATGAGGTCTGTAGGCCAAACCTCAATTTACTTTTACGCTCTCAAGTTGGGTGGTAAGGATGCGTGCATACGTGTGTGCAAGTGTATAAGTGTGTGAGTGCTGTGTGAATGTGTCCCCGAGTGTATGAGCGTGTGCGTCAACTCACTCCCTTTTATAATTAGGGGGATGGGGAAAGAGTTTTTCCCTCTTTACTCAACACAAAAGCTCTCTCGGAAAACTCTCTTGCAAGACTCTTGCAAATGAATATAAAATATTGTTTCTAGAATAGCGGAAGGTGTCAGTAACTCCCTCCTTGTCAAGGACTTTTATTATTTCTTTTTTATCGCTTCTATTCCTTTTTTTTTTAATATATATATATATATATATATATATATATATATATATATATATATATATATATATATATATATATATATATATATATATATATATATATAGATAAATTTAAAAAAAATACTATACAAAAGTTTTGAAGAAAGAATAATTAGAAAGACGATTTATAAAAATAGGAAGAAATTTATCAATATTACTCTCTTGACATAAGTTTGCGTATTTGTGACACATCAACATACACTTTTTACGATCTTAGTGTTTAACGCTACTTTTGATTAAAATGTTCGCAATGCGCAGTTTAATGTAAATATCACTTATTAATATATATATAAATAATATTTTAGCATTCCATTTAAAACTTTTTAAAAATATATAGTAAAACATATAAAATATACATAAAAATAATTTTCAAAATATTTGTGGTTTTTTCAATTTTCCTTATTTGTTTAAAAAATATTCATATAATTTTTCATTACACAAAAAAGTCTAAAATAGTTTGAAAAAGAAAATTGTTACTTTTGTTTTTCTTTAAAAAAAAAGTTGAAATACTTTAAATGATAATTCCTGATAGACTATTTCAGGCTTACTGTTTTTCTCTTTTTCAAAAGAGACTTTTCCTTGGAAGTGGAGTCTGCTGTTGTTAATGGTGCTGATTGGCCTAATGACTGCAAGCAATTCTGAAGATCCTTTTTTTCGAATAATCCTGAACACAGGATCGACAAGTTTATGGTGGGTTTAACATTGGCCCACTAATTTGCAGGAGGATGATGTGCCTATTAATAAGAAAGATAGTAAGGAAGATCTGGGTAATTATAGGCCAGTTAGCCTAACATCTCTGGTTGTAAAGGTTTTGGAAAAGTTACTGAAAGGTCATATAGAGAAATATTTAGAAGATAACAAGGTATTGTATGACTCCCAGGATGATTTCAGAAAAGGTAGGTCATGTCAGACAAACCTTTTAGAATTTATGGAAATTATTACTGACTGCATTGACCGAGGAGATGCAGTTGATATTATATATTTAGACTTTAGCAAAGCTTTTGATAAGGTTCCCCACATAGGGCTGATGAAGAAGATATTGCAATGTTTTATAAGTGGAGGTAAGCATAGTTGGATTAGGAGTGGTGTGGAATATAAAACAGTGAGTACAACTAAATGGCAATAAGTCATCATGGGAAATAGTGAAAAGTGGTGTCCCACAGGGTTCAGTGTTGGGCCACTGTTGTTCCTCATATATATAAATGATTTAGACCAGGGACTTAAATGCAAGGTTTCTAAGTTTGCTGATGATACCAAAGTGGCTACCTCAGTTAGAAAGCGTGAAGGATGTATAATAGGGTGGAATGAAAACTGGCCTAAAAAAATTTTTTCCGATTTGAGATTTCTAATAGTGGCCAAAAGCTGCCTTTTAGATTCATAATAAAGATTACAAAATCTCAGATGAGTGATTGGCTTGAGTCACGGACCAGGAAAAGATTTGAAATTGTGATTATAAGCAGTAATTTGAAAGTAAATAATCAGTTTGGAAGCAAGGAATAAAGCTAATAAGATGCTGGGCATAATAAATCGCAATGTTGTTTACAAGAGCAAAGAAGTAATAAGTAAACTATATAATAGATATGTTAGGAAAATAATAGAGTATTGTGCACAAGTTTGGGCCCCTTATTTAAAGAAAGACTTAGATATGCTAGAGAGAGTGAAACGTAGGGCAACAAGGATGATTTCTGGGTTTGAGGGTAAGAGCTATGAGGAGAGGCTGAAGGAGTTAGGAATGTTTTCAGTAGAAGGCGATTTCTCAGAGGGACATGATACAAGTCTACAAAATTTTACATCTATTGATAATACAGACCAATAAATAGTTTATAGTAGAGCACGGACTAGACACCAGGGGGCTTAACAAAAAATTAAGAAGAAAGCATGGCATCTTGATATAAGAAAGCATTCTTTCAGCAATAGGGTTGTTAAATTTTGGAATGGTTTGACACAGGAGGTTGTTGAATGTGACTCAATTGCAACATTTAAGAAAGGGTTGGATAGGTATATGAATGAGTTGGGTATCATATAGTATATTTAGACGAAGCCAAATTGGCTAGTTTTTAGTTATAGTAGTTATTAATGTTATAGCTACTGCATGTGTGACCATAACTTAGTTATTAAGGCATGTGGATGGTTTGGGTATCATATATCATTTTTTTTACTAAGCCAAATTAGTAAATTTTAGTTACAGGAATTTGACAAGCCCTAGGGTGCTTCGCGGATTTGGATGAGAGCATGTTTGGTTAGTGGGTTGACTGGGACAGTCTCGATAGGCACATGAGGCTTCTTAGTGTCCCTTTATTTCTTATGTTCTTATGTTCTTATGTTCTTATGTAATGACAATGCTTCAACAACATTTCATCTTTAAACACAAGGGGACGATTAAATCCCAAATGATCAACAGCAAAATATAAGCAAAATTCAAGTAGAATACAAACAGGATACAAACAAGATACGAACAGGGTACGAAAAGCCTAATAAAGGAATAAATAAAGAGCACTAATTAGTGAGAGTACAACTCCATAATTAGTACTTTAAAAACAACATAAATATATTCGAATAAATAACATTTAAAGAATATACAAACATTATTTTTAATAAGGCAAACATAAACATAAAAATAATTATTTTAATTATAACTCATTAATTACATTTATTATTATTAAATATTCAACAAAATATATTTACACATTTACTGGGATTATTTAATGTAACCTTTTCGAAATATAATAAATAATATAATTAAGTATTAAACAATAATTAAACCATCATTAAATAATTAAAACCATCATTAATAATTAGTAAGTAATTAACAATTATAATTTTATGAATTATAAAACCATTAAAACATAATATAAAAATGTAAATCATTTTACCTCCAAAAAATGTGTTACTTCCACAAAAAATTAATTTTTGGTCACTTGTATGACTCTTAGATTTTATACCTGTAATTATTTAAATGAGCATGGTTCTTTTTGTAGAAAAATGTGCTTTTATACACAATAAGTATTATATATATATATATATATATATATATATATATATATATATATATATATATATATATATATATATATATATATATATATATATATATATATATATATATATATATATATATATATATATATATATATATATATATATATATATATATATATATATATATATATATATATATATATATATATTAAAGATTTTTGCAAATCCTCGCTTTTGGTTCACCGGCAAAATAAACTCGTTATTTGAAAAGATCCTTCTGATTATTCTCAAATATTCTAATCATTCACACAAACTTACGCTTTCAATTAACAAATCATTTAACATTGTTTCACCCCTAAGAAGTAAATGACACCGGCTTTTCTCGCTGGAAGTTAGCAAAAGCTGTGTATATTTTTTAACTTGACTCGTAAGCAAAGAAGGAGTTTATTATACAAGGAATTCCAAAACTGCGTTTTGAAATGAAACAATGTAGAAAGAGTGCTGAATGTATGCATAAATTTTATTGTTCTCCATTTCTTTGAGAACTGATTTCTAATCCCATAGTATAGGTAATGGCATAATAATAATAATAATAATAATAACATAACAATAATAATAATATGTATAATAATAATAATATATGTATGTATAATAATATAATAATAATAATAATAATATATATATTTATAACTCTTCTTAATAATATAACTAATAATATAATAATAATATATATATTAATACGTATATAATATATATATAATATATATATATAATAATATATATATATAATATAATAATAATATAATATATATATATAACAATAATAATAATAATATATAAATAATATTACAATAATATATAATAATAATATCTAATAATAATATCAATAATAACCAATAATAATATAATATATAATAATATATATAATAATAATAATAATAATAATAATATAATAATAATAATAATAATATATATGTTTATGTATAATAATAATATAATAATATATAATAATATGTAATATTATGTATATATATAATAATAATATATGTATATATATGTAATAATAATAATAATATGTAATAATAATAATAACCAATAATAATATGTTTATATGTATATATAATAATAATAATAATATATATATATATAGCAATATATATATGTAATAATATAATAATAATATAATAATAATAATAATATATATAATATATAATAATAATAATAATATATAATAATAATAATAATATATGTAGTAACATGCTATATATATATATAAAGTAACAATAACAATAATATACTCTCGATAGAAAATAATACAATATATAAATATGTTTATAAATAAATTAAACATATATGAATGTAATAATAATAATAATATGTAATAATAATAATATGTAATAATATAATAACAATAATATGTATAATAATAATAATAATAATAATAATATTATCAGTATTAAAATGACAAAAGCACATTTTATATACATGTCTATCTCAATATATATATATAATATATATATATATATATATATATAAACTGTTCTGTCCATGGAATGGACACTAAAAGAGGGGAGGAATTGAAGAGAGGACTCAGAAGAAAGAAATTAGAGAGAATGACTCAAATCTGCAAGAGATAAAAGCGAAGGTTTGGAAATTTACGCCATTAAGAAAGAATAAGTTTTCAAGATTGAATAGAAGGAACTGAAGATACTCGGTAGTTTACAAAGTTAACTAAGTAGCTTGATTTTGAAATTTTAATAAAATTAACATCAAATAAGAAGACATATATACTAACCCAATTAAATGAAATGGTGAAGCTCCAAAATTTTAAATCAAATTCTTTTCTTTAAAACAAAGCATTTTAAAATTCATAACTGAAAATTTTAGATTTACATCTTTGGAAAACTCTATGTAAGAAAAGTAAGAAAATATATTTTTGAAATAATAAAAACTGTGTAATTAAAATTCTTGTCAGAAAGTATGAATTCACCGCCGAAATTGAACTATATATAAAGGAGGATTTCTTCGTATTGGATTGATGGATTGATTGGAGCTAGCACTTCTTTTTCCTATTTTCTCTTCTCTTAAAGGATATGAAGTTTAATGGCGGATTTTGTTCATTATGAAGATCTTCCTCGTACATTCAGCGGAGTCGGCTCGTATAGGTCAAGAAGGGATGGATCAAGCACCAAAACTGCCTCCGATAGCTCAGCAATAGAGCACTCGCCCAACTAAGCGAAGACCCAGGTTCGTCAAACTGGTCGGTCGTGTGAGTGTGAGTTATTCTCTTCTTGGCTCCCATCTTGCTCAGACTTTAAAATTGAGCACACCTCCTCCTTGATTAGGGCCTGCCCGTGAGCGGTGGTGTTAACTGTAAAAATATATATATATGTAGCATGTATATCATAATAATAATAATAATATATGTATATATATATTCTCTCTCTCCAATAATATGTATAATAATAATAATAATAATAATAATATAATAATAATAATAATAATAATATATGTAATAATATATGTAATGTATAATAATATGTGTAATAATAATAATAACCTCTTTAATATTAGCTTATAATATATTAAAAAATTAAAAATAATATAACAGTAATAATAAATCTTCATAAAAGGTCTTCATAAAATGTGTCTTGT
>JABUQX010141573.1:0-20663 GCA_015478945.1 Trachelipus rathkii
CAGTACACTTCGTTCAGTTCCAATTTAGGTGTTTAACCGTTTTCCGCATTTATCGTGAAACGCTTTTTCGCGTTTTCGTGCGCCACTTCATATATATATATATATATATATATACTCTATATATATATAAGGTAATTGCACACACACGTTTCTACCAATTACCCAAATGGAATACTACTCTATCTGCTTAAAAAATTATCTGAATGCAGTTACGAGGATCAGCAAAGTATGCGGATGCGGATATCCGCTACACCTTTAATACCTTATATATATATATATATATATATATATATACTCTTTCCTGTATATATATATATATATATATACTTATATGCTATATACTATTATATATATACCTTATATAACTCTATATACTGTATATATATATATATATATATTTTTATTTATTTATTTATTTTTATTTATTTACCAAAGAATCGGGGGAAAGGTTACTATTTATGTTTTCCCGACCAAGTGGAAATAAGTGGGAAGGTGCACAGTTATCAGGGTGATTGTAACCCCAGCCTCAGTCTGAACCAAGTCTAAGATATTCCAGCCATCAGTGGGCATGGCTAGGCTCTGGACTCCACAGACCCTACTGTGCGTGGGCAGAATACTAGGAATCAGCCAGGTGATCTGTATAGTGTATTAAAGGGTTTATTACCAATTATTATATTAATTGACTATGGATGTTGAGTGAGGTGAGGTATTGAATTAGTGTATTAATACACTATGCTGCCGTAAACTGTAATGAATTACAAAAAAATCTCCTACAAACAACAATTTTAAATTGTCTCGTCCTGGTAGTCGAAAGTACAAATTCCGTTTGACGAGGACTCGAACTCACGACCCTAAGCGTGCCAGCTAGCACCCACTCAACCCACTGCCATACGAGACTCACGCCCTTAACTGCACTATATATACTGCTGCCTATACTCTTATCATATCTTTATATATATATATATATATATATATGCTGCTGTGTTAATTAATTATGCTATGCTGCCTTATATGCCATATATCTTATATATATATATATATATGATATATATATATATATATATAACATAGCAACATCTCTCTCTTCTCTCTATATATATATATATACTATATATATACTTATATATATATACTGCTGATATATATATATACTATATACTCTGCCTACTCTATTCAAATATTTCTTTCTTCCTCTACCGTCTTACCTCTACGTTGTACAGCCTCTGCCACCAAATCCATCCATCTCTTCCTGGGTCTTCCTCTGAGTCTTCTACCAGGTCTCCAATCCATCATCTCTCTCAATCTCTCCCTTCCCTCATTCTTTTCAGTGTTCAAACCATCTTAACTGGTTTCTCTCCATGGCATTCAAAAACAGGTTCCACTCCAGTTCTCTCTCCTCACCACTGGCTCTCTTCTGTCTCTCTTTGATACTCCCTCCCTAATGGTCATAGTACCTCTGTTCCACAGCTTCTATTACTTACCATCGTATTCATTGTCAGCATTCAGATTCATACAACAATATCGGTCTCAGAATTGTTTTTATATATTAATATTTTAACCTATGGTTTGGCATCTCTTTTCTCCTTTAGCAACAGTGCCATATTTACCATTTAATAAAAAATCTCTAATTCTCCCACTCAACTCGATACATATCTTCCTTGTTTCATCAATACCACGCCCCAATACTTAAATCTATTCACTTGCTTAAGCCTTATATCATCTATGTTCACTACTATCTCTTCCCTCTCTCTTGCAATCACCATTATTTCCGTTTTCTCTCTGTTTATTCTCATGTCCATTGACTTCACTACCTCATTCCACCTATTCACAGCTTCTTGCAGGTCTTGAGCTCCTGATGTTATCACTGCTGCATAATCCGCATAAACCAAAGTGTGCTCCCTATTCTCCTTTATGCATATCCTTTTAAGGCAGCTGTCCAGGTAAAGTGCAAAGAGCAATGGTGACAGTGCACTTCCCTATCTAACCCGGTTTCACTTCAAACCACTTCTCTCTTCCTGTTCCTCTAACCGCATTTATTGGATTTTCATGCATACTTTTAATGGCTGCTATCAGACTTTCTGGTATGGCATACTTTATCTTCTAACACTCCACAGTCTCTCTCTATAAATTCTATCGAATGCCTTTTCCAAGTCTATGAATGCAGCATACGCCTTCTCATTCCACTCTATGATTTTCTCTGTCAGCATCTTCATGTAAAATATTACGTCAGTAGTACTTTTTTTTGGTCTGAAACCGTGCTGCCATTTTCCAATCTTGTCCTCGACCTCCATCCTCAATCTTTTTTCTAAGATCCTCTCATATATTTTACTCGCCCCCACCAACAATACTATTCCGCTATGATTTCCGCATATTCTTTTATCTCCCTTCTTATGTATCGGACAGATTATTGCTTTCCTCCATTCTGTTGGTATTTTTCTTTCTTTCCATACTTGGTTTAACAATCTTGTCAACCATTTAGTTATTCCCTCTCCTGTTTTGAATAGTTCATTATTCAGTCCATCGTATCCTGCACTTTTTCCATTTTTTAGTATCAACTGCTTCTTTCACTTCCTCTATCTCTATCATTTTAATTTCCTAATGTTTTTGTCTTACTTCTCAGGGGTATTTCATCCATTTCCTCCTCCCCTTCCTCTAAGTTGAATAATTCCTCGAAATACTCGCTCCATCTTTCCGTCACCTCCTCTTCCTCTAGAAGAGGTTCTCCCTCCTTATTCAGAACGGTATGCATTTCCGGTTCTTTATTTCCTCACATGCTCTTGGTCATTCCATATAAAAGTTTTCCCGTGCCCTTCGTATCCTCCTTCAGGATTCCCCTCTTCTCTATTCTTCTCCAAGTAATGTCCATGTACTACTTCTTTTACATCCCTCTGCATATGGTTTCTTGAGTTTACATATTCTATCTTGTTTCCTTCTATTGTCTCATCTACCATCCATTTCCTATTCACTTTATTTTTTAGAACTTCCACTACGTTTCTTAACATCCTCATTCTCATACTGTCTTCTATTTTCTCTCCCTCCCCCCAGCGACTTTTTTCTTTCCTAGTATTCCGCTTGCAATTCAATCTACTTTTGTTTTAAAGGTCTTCCAACTCTCCTCCGCCGTTTCTTGTTCTTCTGTACTTTCGAAAAAATTCTTGTGAGAGATTTTCATTAAACAGCTCTACCACATCCACCCTCAGCTTTTTCAAACAGTATCTCTCTTTTGCTCTCTTCATTTGGTTTCTCCTTTTTCAATCAAGACTTACCCAGCCACCATTCTGCAGATTCTGAATGGTAAATGTGGGCACTTTTCCCATCTTTAAACATCTACTCTGTAAAGCTATTTTTATATACTCAATCATTGATTTCTCTGTGTATATCTCTGTTCCTCCACACTCCACCTATACCACGTCCATTTTTTGCTTTCTTCATGTATGTTTGAAGAATGTATTCATAACAACCATGTTGTTTCTCATCGCAAAGAGTTGACCAGGTACTCCCCTTCAACGTTTCTCTCTATTCCATGAATCACAATTTCCCATCTCTTCTCCTTCTCTACGGGTTCCAACATGAGCTTTCATATCCCCATTATAATTTTCTTTCACTACCTCCTCTACCGCGTCATACGTCTGTTGGAGAACTTCCCTAAATTCAATTTTTTGAAAATTAACAGTAAACTTGCTGCTACTGTATATATATATATATACTATATATATATATATATATATATATATATATATATATATATATAACATATATATATATCTCTGCTGCTATATGCTCTTCTCCTTATCTATGCTATATACTCTTCCTTAAAAATATAAGTAAAAATACCTTAGTAATACTTAATAGTATATTGTTGTAAAAATAATAGGATATACCAACTTACAGATTTAGTACAAATATGGCATATTTTTTATAAATTACAACGGTTATTAGGCCTACTTCTTATATTTTTCACTAGTCTGTCACAATTAAGTTCAAGTAACGAACGAAGAAGTTAATGACTCATTGGAACAGGCAACAGTCACTATCCTTTTTTTCTTCAGTGAACCAATAAGAAATGAGAATACAGCATAAGAAAAACATGTTAAGCGCATTACTAAACGGAATAATAACTGTGTAAGAATGGCTTACATTTTGAGACCATTTAGAGGTTAAAATAATACTTAATCGAACTCAAAAAAAAAAGTTTGTTATCGAAATCGAATCTAATACAATTTAAAAATCTGATAAGAAAATATTTTTTATAAACTTGCAAATTAAGGTAACGGTTAACGGATGTAGGGGAAAATTTTTAACTCGTTGCGTTAATTCACAAATGCCAACTCGCTAATGACCAGATACTTCTTTTTTCCGAAATTACTTGAAAAGCATTAAAAAGTTAAAAAGTGCAGAGTTGGGTTCACTGGATAGCGCTTTTAACGTGTTAATGCCACTACTTTATATATACCATATATATATATACACTGATGCTGCTGCTATATATATATATAACATATATATATATCTGCACCATGAAACTATATATATATATACTGCTATATATATATATGTGTGTATTTAAAAAAATTGGCAAAAATATAATTTTTAAAATCAAGATATCTCAAAAACTACAATAACACGAGGAAAGAATACACTTGTTAAGATGCTGAGATTCCAATTTTAATTACCTACAGGAAAATGTAAAAAAAAAAAAAAAAAAAAAAAAAAAAAAAAATCTCAAAAACTACAATGACTACAGCGAAAAGAATACATTTTTGAATCATTGTAAATGTTAGTTAGGAAACTGTAAAAAAAAATAAATAATAATAAATAAATAAAATAAATATTGGCTATTTTTTTTAGGGAGCAGGGGACATATATATATATATATATATATATATATATATATAACTATATATAACTTTGCTCAACATATATATATATATATACTATACTAATATATATATATATAAATATATAATATATCATATATATGCTATCTTTGCTCTGCTGCTCTTATCATATATACTCTCCTATGCATATATATGCTACACTACTCTCATCTCCTTCTACATATATATTGACTGCGGTATTACACGGCAATGCTTAGGGGCTCAAAGGTGACAGGAGACACGGGGGACGTTTTCATACCCACGTAGAAGGGCTTGGAGGAACCGAGCACCCAAATACCAAGGCGGGGTTCGGAGACCGGAAGGAAAGATTAGTCCTACCCGTAGTTCCCCAGGCAGGCCCGACTCCATCGGTGCGGTACACCCTTGGGGGTATTCTTTATTAAAAAAAAAAGCAAGAAATTAAATATTGTAGTTTTTGAGATTTTTTTTTTTTTTTTTTTTTTTTTTTCTTATTTTCCGGACTAAATTGGAGCTTTTGTTCAGCAATATTCCATTTCCCTATGCTATTGTAGTTTGAGATATACAAGAGATAATAAGTATAAAATTTTTGCTGTTATTAAATAAATATTTTACTATATATATATACCTATATATATATATATATATATATATATATAACATATATATATATACTCCTCATAAATATATAACATATATATATATATACATATATACTCCAACCAACTTATATGCTATCAACAATAACCATATGTATGCTGCTATATCTCGCTGCTGCCATACTGCTATATATATGCTATGCTATATATGTATGTATATATATATATATAACTATATATATATATATTTAGAGGGGACGAGGGGGAAGAAATTTTTGAGAATATACTTTTCAGTCAATTGTCATCGTCAAGAAAATTTATTCATAATCGTCAACTAGCAGAAATTTCGTAATCGTCCCTTTGTCACTGTATATATATATATATATATAACCAACATATACATATATATAACACTGCTATATACCTCATAACACATATATATATATATATATATACTATATATATAGCATAAAAATATATATACTATTTATATATACTTCTTTATATATATATACATAACCTTATATATATATATATATATAACACCAACCAACAACAACATATATATATATATATATATATATATATGCTGCTATATATATATATACCTCTTATCTTTCTGCTCTCCCATAACAACTATGCAACCTTTCTCACTTGCTATGCTCTTGCCATATCTCTTTACTATACTTATATATGTATATATATATATCACTGTAAGAGACATTTACATAAAGATCTTGAGCTCAGTTATCCGGAAATTTTCGATAAGAAAAACTTAATTTGGGACTTTTTCTTTTATTGCTGCAAATTCTAATATTTAATACTTGTTGCTTTGCATTTTTAATTTGTTTTAGAAATTAACAAGATTTTTATTATTATTATTATTATTGTTATTATTAATATTATTAACAATGTAAATTTTAATAAAATTTAATTTTCAGATTTCTGAGTATTTTTACATTTTTTTCTGTAGATCTTCGATTGTTATTATAATTTATGGGTATTTTTATTTAGCTTCCCCGGACCCGCAGCTTGCGAGTACTTCCACTCTGCAGGGGACGGGATGATATGGGGGGCCAGGGTATTCACCAGATCAAGCATAAAACTTCTCCATAAAAATATCAAATATCAATTTATTCCTTTAATAAAGGAATGTTTCTACAAACTTCACATATCTTAGTCTTCTCAAGATTAAGTAAGGAAATAAGATAACACAAATATAGTTACTCATTTTTTATAAGACAATACGTTGTGAAGCACAAAAATATATGTGTTTCTTTTTATTTTTTTAATATTAATTAAATTACATGTGGAGAAAAAGCAGTATTTACTAATGTATTTAACCTCAAATCATTGAAAATACGTTACATTTTTTTATTGATTTTCGTTCCTTGAGTCAACATCTTATAAATAGCCTATATATATATATATATATATATATATATATATATATATATATATATATATATATATATATATATATATATAACTCTTTATTTATATATACTATCTTAACTCTTTCCTCTCTCCTTCTTTACTCTTTGCCCTTATATATGTAACCCATATGCTGCTATATATATATATATGTATAGCATATGTATAGCCCGCAAGGTGCGTTTAGGTGTGGTAGAAGATGTATGTTCGGATCAAATCTTTACATTGAAACAGAGCCAGATTTGAGAAAATAGGGAGAGAAAGAAGAATAAGTATATTTGGGTTTGTATGGTTACAACAGGCGTATGATAGAGTTAATAGAGGGGGCTTTAGGGCGGGTATTGGTATATAATTATTTATTTGGTGGGCTTCTGAATGGAATCAAAGGCCATGTATGACGATAGTGAAGCGTGTCTGAGAATAAATGGAGTCAATGGTGATTGGTTTTAGGATTAATAGCTGAGATGAGATAGAGAGGTTGTGAGTATGTCTCACTTGATTATTCAATGTGTATATGGATGGGATTATGAAAAAGAATTGAATTGAAGGGGTGGCAGGGTAAGATGTTAGAATGATGGAGAATGGAGAGAGTGGTGCCCTACCTATTATAATATGCGGATGATTTGGTTTTATTCTGCAGCGAATCTGAAGAAGAGAGTTTGAGAGGATTAGTAAGAGATTTGGCAGGATATGTAAAGGGAGGGGTTTGAAAGTAAACGTAGATAGAGTAAGGGATTACATGGTTGTGAGGTGGGGACAGTCTCAGTGTGATTATGTTAGATGATGAGCAGCTGGAGCCAAGTGTCTGAGTTTAAATATTTAGGGTATGTGTTGGATGAGAGGGAACGGATGATGCAGAGTGTAAGTAGGAAAGATGTGGAATAGCAGGAAGGTTGCCAGTGCAATTCAATCGTTGGTGAATGTAAAGGGACTAAGTCTTGAGAGTGCGCTAGAGTCTTATGAGGGTATGTTGTTACCTGTGTTGTGTATAGTAGTGAACTATGGTCTGGAATAAGAAGTATAGATCTAAAGTTCAATGTGTTCAGATGTGGACAATCTTGGGAGCATACTAGCAGTCTTAAGAAAAAAGGATTAATAGGTGAGAATAGGAACTGTATTCAGAGAGTGGTGTGGTGTGAGAAGAAGGGGTAAATAGAAGAGAGAGGCTCCATGAGAAGTATGTTGAATGGTTTGGTCTTCTTGGAAGGAAGGATGCATAACCGGTTGGTTAGCGGATGTATAGTGGAGGAGTGTGTTTAGGAACAATCGGCTGGGAGACCGAAGAGGTAGTGGATTGAGTCGGTGAACGAATGTCTGAAGGAGGAGAAATGTGGGTTTGGCAGAGGCGAGAATAAAGGTGCATGATAGGAAAGAATGGCCGGGGTTTTGTGAGGGCATGGTTGTGGCCCACCTAGACCAGGGGATGAGGCTCACCCATTGACAATTCTGCAGTGAGGGTTCGTCAACGGTCCCATGATGCTCTAGGGTGGATTTCTGTCTGTGACAGACTCTCACTAATTCAATGGTACAAGGAGGCGACCAGAGCTATGGAGCTTCTTTCGTTTGTCACATGTTCTCTACTGCTTCTTTTCGGATACTTGTACAGCTGCCCCACTAATCTTGGGGCAAAGAGGAAGGTGAAGAAAGAAGAAAAGAAAGAAATATATATATATATATATATATATATATATATATATATATATATATATATATATATATATATATATATATATATATATATACTATATATATATATATTAATTGATGAGACCGGATGTCAAAATTTGACTGTTTGCGGATGCGGATCTAAAGAAGATGAGGATCACGGGGATCTGCGAGATCACTTAAAAAGTATATGAGGATGGATGTTTACTCTTTGAATTTTGAGGTTAAAAATTATATATATATATATATATATATATATATATATATATATATATAACAACGCTATACATATATGCTGTATATAACCTACATATATATACCATATATATATACACGCCTTTACTATAACTCATAGCCAACACAACCTTTATGTATATATGGCAATAATAACCATACATCTGCCTATATATATATGCCAGCAACATAACTCCCATATGTATATATATATATATATACTTAACACTATATATATATATATATATAACTTATATATATATATATATATATATAATCGTTTGATTATATCATTTTAATGAAGAAAGATTAGCAAATTATGCTTATCAGAATATAAAGTTCAAATTAAGAACTTGAAAATTCTAAGAAGAATTGAATATTGGCCAGTGCAATAATAGTTTTGATTATTTACACTGCAATTTTAATATTTTAGAATATTTCAGGAAAGCCAGAGATCTACACGTTTCTAACATTTAAGGAAAGTGGGTTACACGCACTTACAGGATTATGTAAAAGATGTTGAGAAAAGTTTGTTTTCTCAAGCTTAAAACTAGGCAGTTCACCCGCTTAAAGCTTTCCAGAATATTTATATGCTCAGCACGATTTCGAAAATTTGAAATATACTAATAAATAACAAATAAATGAACGACAACAATGAAGTTTAAATCTTTTAACGAAGCCAAAAGACGAAAGATGTTGACAGCATGAAGCTTAACAACGAATGGTGTTTACGGCACGAAGCCAAACAACGAATGATATCTCAAATACCGAAAAATCGCTCTCTACTCTTTGCATTTGGCAACCCCTAGGTTTGCAAGAAATAACCTCTTTCCTGGCAACATGGAATAGACCCCAGAAAACAATCTCTTTTCTGGCAACTCTGATTATAATTTTTATATCCTCCCGGGGGCGGGGGGGATGGCTTCTGGCCTCTATAGGGCAGAAGTCAGAACTTGACTACTTGAAATGAATATTTTGAAAACAGCTGCAGAATATTTAATCTGATTCTTCCGATGAATCATACATCAGAATATTTTTTCTTGCAGCTTCTGCAGCTTTCCGCTTAGGCCAACTATTTTGAATATCTCTAAGCTGGCGATGATGAACTTCCAGCATCCGTCGCAGACGTAGAAGGGGGGTTCACCCCTCCAGGAATATTTAATGATGGATTTGCTGGAAGGACTGGGACTGTGTTTGAAGATGAGGGTGTTGAACCACTATGGGTCAAAGAAAGCTCTAGGGGATACAAATATTTGACTGGATACAAGCTGACCTGTCCCCTAGGAGTCGTGACATATACCCATGTCTGACCTTGTTGTCGCCACCGTGTGTATGGTCTACGACCACTCCCGTCTGCCAGTAAGGATGTTTCTTTACTGGACTTTTGATAAGAACAACGTCATTCTTCTTGACTAGATTATTCCAGTTGACCTGGTAGAGATCTCTCCCAGAGTCTCTTTAGAGAAGGTACTCATTGTACCTCCTGGTACGAAATTCTTCGAATTTTCCTGAAGAATATTTGAGTGACTTTACTAGCTCTTTCTGAGCCGAAGTTGAGTCCCAGAACTGATTATTTGACCCAGCTCCGGGTAACGCCATAGCGGTTTTTGACAAAGTTTGATGAAATCGTTGGGAGTGAGAGGTAATATTTCATTTTAACTGGTGATGTGTGCCCCCCACAGGTTGAAATTCCTTTTTCCATACTTTATGCCGAAGTGAAATAATTCAAAAGAGGAACGTCGGTATTTTAGATAACATAATCCTTCACCCACACGTATTAACCGTTCCACTGGCTTCCTACCCATGGGTTATAGAGGAATTCGCTTATGTGAAATCTGATTTTTCTTAAAAACTTGCTCCCATTTTCTGACACGAGGAAAGTTCCTAATTAGTCAGTTCCTTGATTGAAGAACTTGCCGCATTGTAAGCTATAGACACCGGTCAGGCACTCGAAGCAGTTAGCAAATCGTTGAACGAGTGAATAAATGGTTAGATAAACTATATCATCTCAAGGTCTAAATGAATTACACGAATATTTAACATTTGAACTGAGTGTTAATAAAAAATTATCTAAATAGTTAGAAGAGTTAGAGACCTTCACTTTGACCCACCAATGTTTGGTGTAGTCATCACATGCTTAAAAGGCATGAATAATTCCACCACAGTCTTTTTGAATGTTGGTGAAGCGCGGGTACCAGCAAAATTATTGAAGACTTTTGCAAACTACAGCATTCCTGCAAAACATTCTTGATGGATGTACGCGCTGGTCACCCAGAAGCCTTGGAGCCGAATATTTGTAAGAATGGCTTGTATGCCTAGATGCTTACACTTATTGTGAGCATCTCTTATGATTAACTTGGAGAGGTGGTGACTTTTTTGAGAGCAAGATAGGATTAATTACATCATAACTGTAATAATTGCATCTAGACAAACAACCCTTGCTCCTTATGAGATTATTTTCATCCATGAACAAGTTCAGATTATTTACCAAGTCCGGGACTTGGCCTGTGAACGAAGAATTATTTTTAATCACTTCTAAAAATTGAAGCTCTTTCAAGAACGATTCTTTCTGCATTGTTCACAGACAATACAGACATGCTTTTAAATCATGATTAATTGTCATACCTCTTGATAAGGCTCCAAACTGGAATAACAAAGCTACTACTCGATATAGCTTGTGCAAATTTGAATATTTGGACAAATCCACTACAGGAGGTTCATTGCCACCTTGAACAACAGCAAAAACTGGAGATGCTATTTCCAGTTCAGCTGATGGCCAGTAAACATTATTAAAGAGAGCCATTTTGGCCCCTTAGTCCGAAAGGATATATGCTCTTTTGGAACTCTCTGAATGTAAAGCCTCTGGTCAGAAGGTTGGCTGGATTATCTTCTGTTCCGACGTAGAGAAATTTGGGACTTGACAAATATTTCTCTTGAAGTGAAGAGCTCATGGTGCGAATATCTTGCACACAGTTCTTCACGAATATTTGCTTAACTTTGGATATCTATTTTGGATCAATGAAGGTTCACTCTGAAATTGGGAGAATATGTGTTTATTCCCTTGAACTTTGACTACCGACAGTCCACTCCAACATTTGTAGAAGTACAAGCACTTTAATACTAAAAACACAGACAATAACTCCAAACAGGAAGCGTTCTTTCCTTTTACTTGAGGCGTTTTTCCCTTTGACTAAAGAATTTGGACCTCAGCTATTGTTCAGAGTTTCCCACACCTGACCATAAGCTTAAGTACTTTGCATAGAATATATGAAATACTTAAATCCAGAGTCCACTTGACTCAATGTAAATCTCTAAAGACCTCCTTCAGAGTTAAGGTCATTGCTCCTTCCAAAAATTTTTTTGATTTTGGGACGTTATATTGTCCACCATGTCCACTTCCCAGTTTTTAACTAACAAAAGACGGCCTCAACAGTGACAGGAGGTAAAGAAGGCATAGGTTGAATACTTTGAGTCTCCGACAGAACTGCACCTCTTGGTAGGAACAATACGTAAGAAAAGTCACTAAGACTCAGACTATCTTGAACGGTATTATATAAATACCTAAAACTCTTTCTTCATCACTTTTTTGAATTGCGAGGAGATTTGCCTCTCTTTAGAATATTTTCTTTTTATGAAATTGGAGTTTTAGGAGCACAGGTTGAATCCTCCATCACTCATATGTACAGGGTGTTGCTTTAGAAAAATAATATCTTGAGGGAGTTTCGTCTACAAAAACAGAAAGAAGTGGCCTAAAATTGTCCTTGGTACAGATTATTTTGAAAAAGAGAGGTACAGGAGATCAGCAGGGTATTTTTGGCGTGATGTTGTATCCCAGCCCTTAGAACGTAGGGGCTGACAGCCAACCCAAAGATGATGGTGGCTTTATCAGTAAAATAGTAACTCATATCAATCTCCAGAAAAACAGAAGCATTTCTGTCCTCTTTAACTTTAATTGGAGGAAGACCTTGAAATATCCATAAACAGTGAATGTTGTTCTGAGAGGGCAGTAATAATTTAAATAGGGAAGCGATTAAATCTACCCCAGGATACGATGCCTGATTAAGTGAAGGACTACAACCTATATTTAGGCTGCAGTTAAGGACGGGACGAATTTTTGTCGTCACTTGAAAGGCCTGTTTTATTTTAGGTCTGTGGGGTATCCAGATGAATTTATGATAATCTTTCGGATGAACCTCCACAATACCTTCTCTTAGGTATTCCTTGAATATTTCCCCATACCTGTCAAGCACGCCTTGAGCAGTCAATTTCTTTTTGACTCGTTGCATCGTAGCAAGAGCAACGATGATTTGATGGAACCTGCTCAAGAATATCTTGAAACTACGGAAGTACCACGTGATACCTTCGGTCTCGAAACTCTATCCCTTCGTGGAATCTCTTGATGAATATTTCGTCAATGGAACTCTGGTCCCGCTCCTCATTGATACCCAGAGACTAATTTATAGAGGTTCTCCAGGCCCAAGTCCCAAATCAGACTCAGTGTGGTATGTGGGCGGAGTCCTTCCACTACAAAATTGATTACATGTTCCGGAACGTTCCTGACAGATCTTTGAATATTTGACGGTATGGGGAGCTCGGAATTCTGTCATGATTTTGTTGCCGCTTTCGGCGAAGAGTTCTTCCTAAAGATTTTTTCATTCTGGGAAGGTGACAAAAAAGATGTTACAGGCCCAAAAGGCACGTACCAATGACAAGTTCCTAGGGCACTGCCCCGAATGCATTTTACTGTTTTAAAATGCTTTAATAAATGAAGAGCATCGTGCCCAGCAGCCCAAGAATATCCTGAAACTGGATTTAACACAGTGGTTTTGATGGTGACTATCTCACACTTTACAAAACCATTTTGGTAGCTTAATATTATTCATAGCCTCCGTCAGGCCTTTTACATAAAAGCCGATATCCAATTTAGAATCGATGTTTACAGGTAAGCTAGAATATTTCCCACAACAAATGCCCATCTCTAAATTTAAAGACTGCAAGGATCTCAATTCCTCTCCCAAAAATGTTTTTATGGATCTCTGATGACTAGGGAGACTTATTTTCATTGACTCGCAATTTTTTAAGGATGCTCCTATGAAAATACGTGGACTGACTACCTAAATCGAGAAGCACACGTACAGGGACTATTTTATTGCCCTTCTTGATGTTAAGGGAGAGAGTGGGCAGAATATTTTGACCCACGGATGAGGCTGCACCTGTATTTATACAGATATAATTTCAAGAGCCACTGGTTTGACCATTTTCCTCATCTGCGACTGATGTTGAAGGATGACTATCTTCTGAAAAGCCACCTGACACGTTTCTACTGTTTTGAAAGCATAGAGCTGTTATGAGGGATTTTTGACCACATTTGCCCCATGGGTGACTAAGTCCATACCTCTTGGCAGGACATTTATTAGCAAAATGCTTGATGCTTGAACAGTTGAAGCACATGCGCAGCTCTTTACAGCGATCTCTCCTACTTTCAGGAGTAGAATATACTTTGAAATCATGCGATGATTTCATTTGCAAGTACATTTCAGAAACAAATGAAGTTTAGAAGATTTTTTAAATCTCCCACCCTTTTGACTGCATTCGTTTTCGTCTATTGACGATGAAGATTTCAAACTATCCTCTTTAGAGGAAGCATTAAAAGCTGACGATTTTGCTGATTTATGCTCAAAAAGAGCACGATTACGCTCAAATCCATTTTTTGGGGCCGATTTATTTTTCCCCCACCCCTTCTCCATAGACTATTATTTTACCGTAATACTCCAAGAATACATTAACGGAAGGATATTCATCCTGTGTGATTAATTTGCGAAGAAAGCCAGTTGGAAATTTGTCCACGATTATGAGTCATGAGCTTACAGCCCGTCGAAGGATCTTCAAAGAAATCGAGTCCAAACTCCTTGAGCTCATGAATATATGCTCTCACTTCCAACAGGAATATACGAATATGTTCAGGATTATTTTCTAAAATAGGCGCAGAATCGATCTTATGAAAAGCGAATCAGTATACTCCCGATTCGTAAAAGTAGAACTTTTAATAATATTTTCGAAAGCGACTTTCTAAATTGATGTCACATTAGTTAAATGCTCAATATCTTTGAGCGCATTGGATAACAATGACTTCAAATGCTGCAATTTTGTACTAGAAAATGTCTTTCTAGCCCCCACCAGCATTTGAAGGACAGAGAGCAGAGAAGCCCGGGAAAGAATGCGGTCCCCTCACTGAATCTTGATACACTTTATTGCAGGGATTTTTACTCCCTGTTTGAATATTTTTTATTATCATTCTGCATCTCTTGACGTATTCTGTCTTCCAAGAGAAGCCTCTAGAGCTTTGCAATGTAGACGGAGGAGGAGATGGTGAACTAAAATGCGGTGTCATACGCCAGATTAGTTTTTCATTCTGAGTATGGTACTGTACCGATTCGATTATTTCTTCATCTAAAATAGACGAGTCATACTGCAGGATGGATGATTTTGTGATGACTTCTTCGATCAGAGCATCAAAGTTTTTAACTTCCTCCAATTTTTATTTAATTTCCTTAAGTTTTGAGGAAATGATGTGATTATCTTCCTGGCTTTCTGTGGCAGAAAGATCGAAAAGATTTTTGAAAAGGAGCGTGATTTTCCTTTTAATCACAGCTCTCAGTCTCTTAATAGGGAACAGTTTTGATTTAACCTCTTTCGTGAGGTCGACTATTTCTTCTGGAGAGAGGGTGTTATTGTCCTCCCTCCCAAATTCTTAGCTAACACTGTCCCTCCAACTCGGACACGATTTGACGAAGAGACTAGTCTTCAAAAAGAGATCTTTTTAAATGAATATTTGAAAACGCAAAAAAAATGCTATTTAATATTTAAGCAAAACGCAAAATTTAAATTTAATATAATCACCACCTATTATTAAATATGCAAAGGTTGCGAAAGGATTCAAAAAATTACCCAAATAACCAAAATATTTCACGCAAAGATATCAAATTGCCGAAAT
Source organism: Trachelipus rathkii (assembly GCA_015478945.1). Classification (NCBI taxonomy): domain Eukaryota; kingdom Metazoa; phylum Arthropoda; class Malacostraca; order Isopoda; family Trachelipodidae; genus Trachelipus; species Trachelipus rathkii. The sequence continues at coordinate 15,783 of JABUQX010141573.1, forward strand.
ATTTTGTTCACTTGGAACTTAAAATTATGATATCTTTGACAAGAAAGGGGAAATCTCGAGCTATTTGAAACTCAGATGTAGAATATATCATAAATAGCAGCAATACAGACTAAATCAGTCACAAAAACTCATATAACTCTAAAATTTATACTTTTTGATAAAATTTTTCCACCTGCTAACAAACTTTCTCAGAGGCCATAGCGAGGTGGAATAAAATGACCTGCCTCCTCTTACTATACATATATATACTCTTACCTCTCTCTCTGTCTCATACCCTTTATATATATACTCCTGCTCTTATATATATCTCTCACTCTTCTCTGCCTCCTTTCTCCATCCTACTATATCTCATCATATATATATATATATATCTATATATATATATATATATATATATAAATATATATCATATATATATCATATATATCTTTATATATTACTTATATATATATATGTCTTCATATATCTTTCATATATATATATATATTAACTTTATATATCTTCTTTATAACATATCTATATCTTTCTATAACATATATATATATCTTTTAATATATAACATATCATATATATATATATAACTCTATATATATATATACTTTATATATATATATATATATAATATCTAAATGTTAGTTTTAAGATCTGTTCCTTTTGGACTATAACAGATGGAGCTCAAGATTATTTCAATAATAAACTTCTATTATTGAAAAGCTCATACTCAATTTTGTTTAAAACAAACAGTCAGTTGTAATAAAATGCCATACCAAAAATATTTTATATTTATAGAATATTTCAACAAATGCTTTTAGCTATGCACAAACTGAATACTTCAAATCATGGAAAGAATTAACTTGTAGAATTTCTAATAGCAGATAGAGAGTTTTGAATTGTTTTGTTAAAGCTTGAGGAAGCTTGAAAATAATTCCCTTTCTTTTGGGACAGACAAATGATCATAGATAATTAATAATAACTTTTTTTTTTTTTTAAGCTTTTAGCATCCACATGCTTTTCCAAGATAATATAATCGTTTGATTATATCATTTTAATGAAGAAAGATTAGCAAATTATGCTTATCAGAATATAAAGTTCAAATTAAGAACATGAATAATTCTAAGAAGAATTAGATATTGGCAAGTGCAATAATAGTTTTTGATTATTTACACTGCAATTTTAGTAATTTTAGAGGAATATTTCAGGGAAAGCCTAGGGTCTTCACGTTTCCTAAACATTTAGGAAAGTGGGATTACGCACTTAGGATTATATAAAGCTGTTGAGAAAAGTTTGTTTTCTCAAGCTTAAAACTAGGCAGTTCACCCGCTTAAAGCTTTCCAGAGTATTTATATGCTCAGCATGATTTCGAAAATTTGAAATATACTAATAAATAAATAAACGACAACAATTAAGTTTAAATCTTTTAACGAAGCCAAAAGACGAAAGATGTTGACAGCATGAAGCTTAACAACGAATGGTTTACGGCACGAAGCCAAACAACGAATGATTTTAAATAACAACTTAACAGTTCGAAGTCAAAAGCGAATGATCTCTCAAATACCAAAAAAGAAATCGCTCTCTTCTCTTACCGTTTGCCCAACTGAAGCTAGGTTTTCCAAGAAATAACCTCTTTACTGGCAACTTTGATTATAATTTTTATAATATATATATATATATATATATATATATTTATATAACTATATATATATATACTGCCTTATATATATATAACTTCTTCTTCTTAAACTATTTTTATATATATATATATAATATATATATATATATATATATATATATATATATATAGCAACCAACAGCATATATATATATCTTATCGCTGCTTGCGCCACCTAACTCTTCTTTCATATAATAGCACCTTGTATATATTTGGGGTGTTTACATTGGGGATGTACTGGAACTGAAATTTTCAGTTTCGGCCAGAACCAGAATTAGCCAGAATCCTCCAAAAAAATCTGGCTGGAACTGGAATTTCTAATGAACTTTCCTTTAACTATAAAGAAATGTAAAAAAATAATTCTATATAATTTTCAATATAAAAAATATATATATATATATATATATATATATATATATATATATATATATATATATATATATATCCTTCTGCATATAACATAACTCTCTCACTTTCTCTCCCTCTCTCTCTCTATATAAATTTTTCTTTACTATATATATATATACTTGCTGTATATCATATACTACCTATACTATACTACTTCTTCAACTATATATATATATATATATATATATATATATATATATATACTAATGCTATATATATATATATATATATATATATATATTAACAGATTTTGATAAAGATTTTATTCATTAATTGATTACAGATTTGTCATAATAATAACCTAAATTGTTTTTAAATGCCATCATTTGTAAAGATTTTTTTTAGTATTAATAATGTTACAAAATCTTTAATAGAATGTAAATATGCCACAAAAAAATAAAACTAGGTAGTTCACCAAAAACATTTAATTCAAGCCAACTTCACAAACATGGAAAATCATCACCGAAGAGAATATCTGGAAGTCAAAAATTTGGATAGTAAAAGAGAGAAAATCCTGTATTTTCTAGACACTGGACACCAAAAATAGCGAAGATCGAAAACCGTGAAACAAGTGATTCTTGAGGAAAATTTCTTCCCAAAAAAAGTAGCCATATCAATGATCCCAAATCACCAGACATTCTTTGAAAAGCCATCTTATGCAATGAGTAATCAGCTATTCACAATCATTGAAGAGTAGGGACTCATAGAACTTGTTGCCCATCTTCAAACAAAATATCTTATTTCTAGTAGAAAATATTTTTTTGTAGAGAGATGATGTTACCAACTTCATACAGTAAATTGAGATCAGCAGTATTCGAGAAGTTATCTAAGGCTGATCATATATCATTTATATATTATCAATATATCATTATTTATTTCTTATTTATTAATCAATCTTAGTAATGTCAACAATTACCTTTAATGTTCTCAATTTTCTTTTTAAATATAAAGCCTCAGATTATATTAGTTATTATTACATACATCTCAGTAATTAGTATCACATATCACAATTGTATGGAATTTACTGTATGAATGTACTTATACATCACTCGTGAGGTGAGTGGTATATCTTTTTCAATAATTTAGTTAAAATTTTGTTATATGCTGCATAAACTTGAAAGTTAATAAAAGTGATAAACTAAAATAAACTTAAACTTGTGTTGCAGTCTAGCATTCAGACATCTCTTGCTTCCCCCCAAGTGCCCAAGTGAATAAAGAGAAATTAGAAATCCCCTCATTGTACTCCAAGGGTGAGATAATGAATCTTTTATAAATTAAAATAAAAATAGAAAACCTAGTTATTATAATATCATATTAATTTATATTATAATTCTAGGGTTCCGGTTCCGGTTCTAGGTCTGGGCCTACTTCTGGCTCCTGAACAATTTCCTAGTTATAGGCCTGAATTTTGGTTCTAACGTACGAGGTTTTGGCATTGTTACTTCTAGCCCCAAAAACTAATGATAATCTTTCTAGTGCGAGCAGTGCCTTTCAAGTGCAATTGAAATAAACTTTTTATCAGTTTATCTCACCTTAGCATAGTTCTGCAGGCAATTGCTTTATCAGATGACTGAGTTGATAAACATATAAGAAAGAGCACTTATAAGATTCTTACTATATTTCCCATACCTCAGAACCCAAACCAAAACTATTATTTGACTAGAAAATGTGGAAGATGTCCTGAATGTTTAATATTAAGCTAAGTTTATGTGTAATTTATATTTTGAATACTTTGTATATACGTGTGAATGAATGTCTGATTGTATACACACACTACACAATATCAAAGAAAAGCCTTGAACCAGAAACCAGGGATTACAGAACACAGAAAACTGATTAATTCATTATCATTAAGTACTGAAAGTATGTGCGTTCCATAGAGTCCGCCCATACTTCATTTGTAAATAAACCAATCTAATCTAATGGTTAACCTAACTTTAAGTTTATATAACCTATAATATTCTAACCTGATGGGTTACCCTAAACCTTAAGACTATACTGTATATTATATAGAATTAATTACTTATAAGTTCAATAATAAAAATAAAACAAACACTTCTTTTTCTTTCTATCCCTCCTGTCTATCATCTATATTGAACGCCTTCTTGAATCTAAATTAAATTAATAAAGTGTAACATCATAAAGTAATTTATAAACCAACACCAGTCACACTTAGTACATCCAGCACCAAAAGAACATGAAATGAAGTCCCAGCGATAATAGCAACCTTCGTTGGAGATTCTTCGAAATGCCTAATGGTGGCTTGGAGTGAAGGCAATAGGAGAAAATACTTTCTTACTTTTCTTCAAGGTACCCTTAAATAAATTTTCTTACTTTTCTACTTTTCTATTATACTAATTATTATTTATAAATTAAAATTTTAAATCACACTTTAAGTAGTCTGAAACAACTGAAATTCAAATTTCTTTGATTTTATGCTCAACTTGGAGAACAGGGCTTTAGAATTATAGGGCTCAGATACATTAATGTAATATCCGGTGCAATTTTTATGTCTTTGTTCTCCACATATATATATAATATATATATATATATATATATATATATATATATATATATATATATATATATATATATATATATATATATATATATATACCGTATATATATTATATATTAAAGAAAATAGTTAGATATATATATATATATATATATAGTATAGTTATTATATATATATATATATATATATATATATATATATGAAGTATGCAATGAAAAACGCGAAAGCGTTTACGATAAATGCGAAAACGGTTAAACACTAAACTGAAACTGAACGAAGTACATTG
>JABUQX010141575.1:0-12500 GCA_015478945.1 Trachelipus rathkii
TATTGTAAACAAATTCAATTTTGGGTGTTTAACCGTTTCGCATTTATCGTGAAACTATTTACCGCGTTACGCCGCTTCATATATATATATATATATATATATATATATATATATATATATATATAAATATATATATATATATATATATATATATATATATATATATATACTATATATATATATATACTATAACCTGCTATTATATATATATATATATATAACTTGCTATCATCTTCTAGAAAAGAAAAGAGAAAAACCTGCTATATATATATATATATATATATATATATATATATATATATATATATATATATATATATATATATATATATATATATATATATATATATATATATATATATATAATGGGAAGCGTCGCTAGAAAATGTAATGCTTCTTTTTGAAATTCGAGATAAGCTTCTTCCGATGTGTTGCAGGAACGTGCATTGTAATTTGTAATATTCTTTTTATAGATATTTAGATATTCAAATAGTAGCTTTTTGTGTGTTAAAATTAATCACTTTAGAACTACTACTACTGTCCTATTTCGTTGCACTAAATACTATTTTAAGATTTATTATTTATTTCTATATCTTTATTCGTTTGTAATACTTAAAACGAACATTTGATATCTGCAATGGAAGTAGATAAGAAGCCTAAAAAATTTTAAAAAAAATTAATACATTTCAAGTTCAAAAAATGTGATAAAATAATCCTATACTAATAATATTAATTTTTAAGCAAGAAAGTTTATGGTAACATACTCGTTATGAGCTGTTTAATTGATCGAAAAAATACAGGTAAAATGAAACATTTTTTAAAATAATTAAGCTAATAAAAATAAATTCGTAATAAATGAATACGAAGACACAACAATATATTCGGTCTTGAAATAATTGAGAAGAACGTGTGAATATCTTTGTTCCTTGAATGGCGTCTGTAGTGTTTATAATTTTTGCTATTTATCCCTTTCAATTTAACTTGAACTACAGCTTTGCCACTTCGCGGACAGACCGGGGAGCAGCTAGGGAACCGTGAGTATTTGGTGTAGAACGCATGACGAGAAATCACATCACCACAAATGATCCCTACTACAACCTTGCGAGCTCTTGTACCCAATCAACTACCTTCAACATCAAATCCTTCTGCTACTTCTTCCGCTATAAACCCCCATTTGGATGCTCCCTCTATAAGAAACACTGGTTCTGTATCTACGCCGTGTCTTGCTGTTTCATCCGTTGGCGATCTGTTCCCGGCATCCACTCGCCAAAGGTGCGCTTATCTCCTGTCAGTCACAAAACTCAGCGATAGTTTTGAATAGATGCTTTTAAGTAAAAGGCGTGCTTTCACGCCAGCATTTTTGAAAAATTTCGTTTTAAAATTTCTTCTGCTTTTCCTTATTTTTATTCAAATATCTAACAGGCTGCGTATTATATACCTATTGAGGTTTTAAATAAAAACAAGTTCCTTGCTACGAAATTTTACTTACTAGGACTCTAGTTGTGCATGACATTTTGCATACACAGTATATATATATATATATATATATATATATATATATATATATATATATATATATATATATATATATATATATATATATATATATATATATATATATATATATATATATATATATATATATATATATATATATATATATATATATATTATATATATATATATATATATATATATATATATATATATATATATATATTTATATATATATATATATATATATATATATATATATATATATATATATATATAACTATATATATATATATATATATATATATATATATATATATATATATATATATATATATACGCATGTGTAAGAAAAGAAATTAAATTACTAAAGTGCTAAAAACAGTTTCTATTTATTATTATTATTATTTTTATTATTATTATTATTATTATTATTATTATTATTATTATTATTATTATTATTATTATTATTATTATTATTATTATTATCGTATTATTCGTATTATTATTATTAAACATTATTATTATTATTATTATTATTGACTTTTTATTAATTTGTAGGTAAAGTCTTGATAATATGTCAATAGGCATGATACTATAATTATAAGCATGCTTTTAAATATATATATATATATATATATATATATATATATATATATATATATATATATATATATATATATATATATGATATATATATATATATTTTTTTATATATATTTATTTATTTATATCTAACATATATATATATATATATATATATATATATATATATATATATATATATATAACATATACCTATACAACATATATATATATATATATATATATATATATATAACTTTGAATATATATACTGTAACTTAATTTATAAATATACATTTGCATAATATATATATATATACTCTATATGCTGCTCATATATATATATATATATCACTGCTCTTTCTCTCTATATTTATATATAAAAGGAGCACCAATAATCTGAACATCCCAACCGTAAAACTTTAATCAACGTTTCGGAAAACAAGCTGTTCCCATCCTCAGGACAAAAAACTATAATAAAACATATAAATAACAATAATAAAATCGAAGCAAAAATTACAAAAATTACAAAAAGCATAAAATGACAAAAAAAAATAATAATAATAATAATAATAATAATAATAATAATAATAATAATAATAATAATAATAATAATAATAATAATAATAATAATAATAATAATAATAATAATAATAATAATAATAAATGTGGTGAAAACACAAACTAGACAGCGCAAACTAATGTAATAAGTTTGCGCTGTCTAGTTTATGTTATTAGCCAGCCCATTTATTACAGCCATCATTGTGTATACATCATATTTATTATTATTATTATTATTATTATTATTATTATTATTATTATTAATATTATTATTATTATTATTATTATTATTATTATTATTATTATTATTATTATTATTATTATTATTATTATTATTGTGTGTGTGTGTGTGTGTGTGTATTATTATTATTATTATTATTATTATTATTATTATTATTATTATTATTATTATTATTATTATTATTATTATTATTATTATTATTATTATTATTATTATTATTATTATTATTATTATTTATTTTTTGTCATTTTATGCTTTTTGTAATTTTTGTAATTTTTGCTTCGATTTTATTATTGTTATTTATGTTTATTATAGTTTTTTGTCCTGAGGATGGGAACAGCTTCTTTTCCGAAACGTTGATTAAAGTGTTCAGATTACGATGTTCCTTTTATTATTAAGTTTCGTTGCCAAAATATTAAAGGAATGATAAATATATATATATATATATATACTTATATATATCACCTTACTTATATATATATATATATATATATATATATATATATATATCTTCTTATATATATATATATATATATATATATATATATATATATATATATATATATATATATATATATAATATATATATATATATATATATATATATTACCATGAAAAAGTGAATTTAAAGGATTAGGAATATAATTTTGATTTAGCTTTGATTTAAAGTTATATATTGAATAATTTTATTTATTTCCATTTTAACTTTCATACATATAAAAAACTTGCGCGCATGATGGTCATGAATTATTTGCACGAGTCTTCTTCTTCTTCTTCTTCTTCTTCTTCTTCTTCTTCTTCTTCTTCTTCTTCTTCTTCTTCTTCTTCTTCTTCTTCTTCTTCTTCTTCTTCTTCTTCTTCTTCTTCTTTCTCTTTCTCTTTCTCTTTCTCTTTCTCTTTCTCTTTCTCTTTCTCTTTCTCTTTCTCTTTCTCTTTCTCTTTCTCTTTCTCTTTCTCTTTCTCTTTCTCTTTCTCTTTCTCTTCTTCTTCTTTAGCTGGCTTCTTCTTTTCCCTAACTTCTAACTTCTAACTTCTTCTTCTAACTTCTTCTTCTTCCAACTAACTTCTTTTTCTTCTTTTTCTTTTTCTTCTTCTTCTTCTTCTTCTTCTTCTTCTTCTTCTTCTTCTTCTTCTTCTTCTTCTTCTTCTTCTTCTTCTTTTTCTTCTTCTTCTTCTTCTTCTTCTTCTTCTTCTTTTTTTTCTTGTTTTATTTTTTTCTGTTCTTTGCTAATAAGATAGATAATTTTAAATTATTTATTTTAATTAAATTTCTTGCTTACACGTCAGAATTTTATAATTAGTTATGTAAAGTTTACAAAATTAACGTGGTGTTACATAATAGGCAAATGAAGCTTACATAACATTTTCTTGTATTTTATATATATATATATATATATATATATATATATATATATATATATATATATATATATATATATATATATATATATATATTAGTGTGACAAGGAAAATAAGGAATAAAAAAAAAAAAATTTCTGACAAAATTAAAAGGAGATGGCTGCCAGTAAAAACGCTATTTGATAAATTCTACAGTCTTATTGAACATCTCTGAAAAATTCATAAAAACTTGATGAATTCTAAAAATAAAGTTTTCCTAAACCACCCATGAGGTAACCATAGGAGGCTTTTTTTTAATGTGGTTTTCTCAAAAGTCCTAATCCACAGTTTATGTTTTTGTCATTAATCACATTTATTTAACGAGGATCATTTAATTATTTTACAAATTTCTTTTCAGCTGCTCTTTAGCTACTCTTGGAATTTTTTTATCTGCGTCTTTCTACGGTTTTGAGAACGTATTGCATCTAATCTTCGTTTTCGTTAGATGATTATTGTAGTTTTGAATTAATGTTATAGCTCTTTCAGTATTGTCAGATGATATACATTTAGACATTTAGTGTACTTGCTATTTTCATTGCTTTCTTGCTAGTTGTTTCATATTCATTGCCATTCGGAGTGGATCTGCTCTGAAATGACGAGTCTAAAAGCATTTTGGAGGAAAAGCGGTAAATTCTGTGACGAAGTCTGCCAGTGTTTATCGAGGGGTGCCATCTCGGTCATTACAATACATATCGTTGTTCGGGATTTCATTAGACATTTTCTTCTCGAAAAAATCTTCAAGAGCTTTAGCTTATGGCATTTCTTATCAAGTAGTACTTCATCATTTCATGAGCAAGTGCTACTAGTTAGCTAACGCTTGTATCACAGAGTGATGTTTGATACTTTGCAGCCACAAACGAGAGTGCGGTATCATCACAACACCAAGTCTTGGAGATACTTTAAGTCATTTCTTGAAGCCGGGCCTTTAATGGGCTAAAAACCATTTGAAATATAATACCCTACAGCAAAAGCCGTACCGTCTTTTATTTTAATTCTTTTTTAGTTATCATCTTAAACTGTGACTTGAACAAATACCGTTTTACCCCAGATAGAGGATTCGCACCATCCATCGTGCCCGATGCAGGGCACCAGGTTTACGAAAAAATAATCTCTCTCTCTCTCTCTCTCTCTCTCTCTCTCTCTCTCTCACCTCTCTCTCTCTCTCTCTCTCTCTCTCTCTCTCTCTTCCTCTCTCTCTCTCACTCTCGCCTCCAAAATAAAGAACTGTCAATTCCAATAATTCACGATAATCCTCCCGTGGGTGACATTTCTTTAATTGATTGATGCAAAAAGTCAATATGTTTAAGAAAAAATCACTTGAAACGATTAATTTTAACTTAGAGTATCTGAATTCAGTTGAGACAATTATGCATTGTTGAAAGCAGCAGCCACAATAATTTCATTAATGTGGTAAATGGCAGCCAGTCTCAGGAGGACCCTCCTTTTCCACTTTTGTTGGATAATTTACAGGCACCCTTTTTCCAGTATTGCAGTGAGTGTCAAAACCCATTCCAAGTTCCAGTCTTTAGCACATTCAACTACAACATTTGCAACTTGCTCACCAGTTCCTTTTAAAGGTTTTGGTTCATCCAAAAGCTTTGATTTGCCCTCTCCACTGACTAAGATAGCTAATCGTTCAACATTTTTCTTCATCTGTCAAATTCTGCAGTAATTTACCATCCCAGTGAATAGTATCGTGAAACACCCGAAAATATTTGTTTAATATCGTCTGCAATTGTCTTATGAACTGCAGCTGCAAGGTGCTCCTATTTATCACTATGTCATCAATATTTTTTCCACACGCTAAAGAGGAAGCAGTAGCACACTATTTGTATTTTCATCGCTGTTTTCGTTTTTATCTAAAGACATTGCCAAGGTGTTATAATTTGTTCACGTTTGTCTAATATTTTACCTGCTTTGGTTCCGGATGGTCCAGGCTGGGGTTCGTCATTACGGTGAATAACTGCTGTGTCCCTACTGCTAGCATAAAAACCATTGGCCTCTTTTTAGATGACTTTCTCTTTCCATTCATTACCTTCTTTTTCGTCCCTTTTGAGTCTTTTATTTTGTTTTGCAACATAATTCTTGTCAATATCGCTCATATACCTAGCCCTGCCTTTTTCTCTCAGAGCATTAAGGATAATCGTCTTCTACATTTGGCATCATAGTAAATACATTAGCATATTTTAATATAAAAAAAATCGGCTAAGCTATCTTAATTCGCTTTTTTTTTTATTTGAATTTTACTTCTTCTTCTCGATATTGTCCGTATAGCTTCTGAATCTTGGCTAGCATGTTGTTGTCTCGCTTAGGTAATTTAGCCTTGCCCCAAATACCATATATTTCTGAGTAAACAATATTTGATGTCTTTCACTGTTTTCATGTTATTAGTCAGATAAAAAGGCGACGTAATTCGTCTCCAATTGATGGTAGTCTTGTACTACTGATGCTTTTCAATCATCTGCCAATCAACCAAATATGCCTTTTATTTCTTGCCTTGGTGGATGTTTAATGATTCAAGAGTCCTTTAGCCCTACAAACTTAATCCAGACAGACAGCGTCTGGTACACGGTGATGGACCTCAGTTCATAGTCTACATTTTGTAGAATGCAGGCAGTTTCAATGCGCAGTCAGGAAAATTAAGAATTATTCTTTCACTTTCAAATTGAAAAGCAAGAGTTTAAAATATCTGACATTCAAACATTGAGAGGATGAGACTCTATAATTTCTGAATTTTGATTTTTGGGCACCCTAATATATATATATATATATATATATATATAAATATATAAATATATATATATATATATATATATATATATATATATATTTTGCTATAACTATATATATATATATATATATATATATATATATATATATATATATATATGCTCCCTATATATATATATATATATGATTTAATATAAATAATCAAATATGAAACTTGTAGTATATCTTATTGGACACTGAGGTTTATTAATCAAGACATCAAAAACTATAGTAAAGATTTTTAAACATTGATAAACTAAAAATAAAACAAAGAAATTTTAAACTATTCAAAACAAGTCGTCATTTGGTTTTCAATATTGCAAGTATGTGTATGTTATAATATGTAGAGGAATATATTGCTGTAGTATTTATAAAAAATACTATTATAAATCAAGTATTCACGATTAATATTATTAAATATTAAATGTTATGGCAAAGGCATTATATATTATAATTTTCAAATCGTATCAAATTGGTATATTTTGCTTTAGCTTCCATTATTATGATTACATGGTATAATAAATTATATTGTATTATATATTATATATTATATTATACTAATATATATACAGCCAGATTATATAATAAATATCATATAAAAATAATAGACATTCCAAAGCATTGGGGTAGGTTGCTAAATAAACGCAAAATAACTTACGATATACTTTAAATAGAATATTATATGCTATATTTTATGTATGAAAATATAAGTATTATGATAAAAACTATATAATAAAACCGTTATGATAGTCTAAGAATATAAAGTCCATAAATACGTAGATATACTAATTAAAAAGCGCGGTATCAGTTGAATTCACAATTGCTTTTTATGTTTGTTGCCCAGGTCGAAATATAATTTCATATATATATATATATATATATATATATATATATATATATATATATATATATATATATATATATATATATTTTTAATATATATATATATATATATATATATATATATATATATATATATATATATATATATATATATATATATAACAATATATATATATATATAATAACTCCTGCTCTATATATATATATATATATATATAATAATAATATATATATATACTACTATATATATATATATACTACCACTATAACAATATAACTATAACTCTTCTCTTTCTTAATAATAATAACACTTTTATATATATATATATATATATATACTATACTATATATATATATATATATATAACTATATATATATATATATATATATGTGTGTGTGTGTGTGTGTGTGTGTGTCACTTTTTGTGAGACTGTGTGGAAACATCACCGTTACGATGAAAGTTATAGGAACAAATGGTTTGGGAGAAAGAGGAGAGAATTGATGGATGTATTTAGAGAAAAGAAATTTAGAAATTTGTTTGCTGTGACTGAACAAGGGTGAAAAAGAATTGGTGAAGGCGAGTGGTGCTGAATGGGAAATATTGGTATGATGGAGTAGGGAGGAATGTGAGAGGGAATTATTTAATTCTGTGAATGACATGGTATTCGCGAAGAGCCATGGTGGATTTTGTGCGTGAAAGTACCAAAGTACTAATAGTTAAATTTAAATTTGAGAATGTCAAGGTATGTGTGGTAGTAATATTAGGTCATTTGAGGTTGATATTGAGGAGAGTTATACTTTCAGGGGATAATCTAAACGATATTTTGGATGGGAGATTTGAAACGGGAACTTCAGATTGATTGTGTTGGTCGACTTGAATGGTTGGCTAGGACGATCGAAAGAAATGCTATTACAGGTGTCTTTGGGGTCACTGGGGAAAATGGGAATGTTAGGAAGGTGATTGATTTCTTCTTGGAAAGAGGTATGTGTGTAAATTGTACATTCTTCAAACACAGGAACATCCATAAGTATACGAGAGTTAGTGTAAGCAGATGTGGTATCGAAGTGAGAAGTATGATTGATTTTGTGATGGTGAATAACGCGAGATGTCGAAGTATTTGATGAATATTAAATCAGTGAGAGGGTTGAGATGGGAATATCAGATCATGATGTAAAATTAAGTAAAAAGTAAAGAAAGAGGAGAATAAAGTTGAGAAATAAAGTGAACAGAGTTATAAGGAAAAGTTTGTGAGAGCACTTGCAAATAAATCAGTTGAATGTGAACAAGATGAATGAAAAAGCTGGGTTCAAATGATGGAAGCGTTTGTTAGCAGTTCAAGAGTAGTGTGTGGGTGTACTAAAGTAGGAAGTAAGAAGGTCAATTGTAAGTGGCAAAATGAAAAGGTGATAAGCGGTTAAAAGTAAAATATTAGGCATAGTTGAATGTGCAATGGTCAATAATGTTATTACGAAAGAAAGGTGTATGGAAATATATAAGGAGGAAAAAAATAAGACTAGAAGTTGCATACGTAGGAGGAAAAGAGAGGTAAATGAACAGATTGAAAAACGTTGAATTGTGACTTACAAGAAAATAAGAAGCTCTTGTGGAAGAAGCACGAAAGGTTAAGAAAGAGATTAAGGGGAATTTTCATAGAAAAATGAATAGGGACGGTACTTTAGTGACATGAAATGAATATGAGGGGAAAGGTGAAACACTCATAAATCAGTGTAACATTGGCAGATGAAGAGATGGCAATGAATGTGTGTGGGTTTGATGTTTTTAGAAGAAATAGGTATTTTGGGGATGAAATAATTAGTATGGAGGGGAAGTAATAAGTAGAGTGAGAGTAGCTGAAAAATGGAACTGCAGGTATAGAGTTTGATTGAAAGGATGTGGAAGTTGTTTAACAAAGCGTTTGTGGAGGATGTAGTTCCTAAGGATTAGAGGAAAGCAATGATAGTACCTTTATATAAGATTAAGGGAGATAAGCGGAGTATGTGCCTATGTAAACAGTAATACTCCTGCAACACGTCTCGAAGACCTCGAATCACCTAATTTCGATGTTATATGGCTTAAAATCTTTCTTACTTCTACTATAATAATCTTGTGCTTCTGCTCTGTTCTCCCAACAGAACAGATTTTCATGCCTTTTTTGATTATCTTACTACTTCCGAGACTGTTATATCTTCTCGTCCAAATACTGAGGTCCTCTATTTAAGGGATTTCAATGAACACAACACTGAATGGTTGGGTCCCTCATACTGATTTAGTTGGGGAGGAGGCCGAATCATTCAGCGGTCGTAACGATCTGGAGCAACCAATCAAGAAACCTAAACACATTCCGGAGTCCCAATCAATCCTTGAACATAATTGACCTATGTTTCACCACTAGTCCTTCTCTCTAAAAACACGCCATCTTCGCTCCCATTGTTAAATCTGACCAATATCTTTATTTCAATAATTTTAATACTTGTTCCCAACATTTCCATCCTATCCTATGCGTACTTTCTGCATTTTAATCAGGCAGGTTGGGAGGGCTTTTCGTCGCTTCTACGCTAACTTAGACTGAAGTGATTGCTTTGACTCTTGAAGACGCTTCAGCTTCTGCCGTTAAGGTGGGAACTGTAATCGCTGATGGGATGAGCAAGTTCATTCTTTCTTCAGCTAAATTTTCTTCCTCAAAATCCATGGTCTGACTGTCCTTGCTCTCTGGTCATTCAGTCTGTATGTTGGTGTGCATATAGGGAGGAAAAATTCTCGTTCTCCTATCACTCTCGTTAATTTTCATCAGCTAGAAATCGTTGCTGGGATACTCTTCGACGAGCGGACTTTCATAAAACGAAAGTGTGCTGAAATCTTTGGTTCTGTTACTGTCAAATCTTTCTGGCTCCTTGCCAAAACATTCTAGAAACTTCTGTAAATCTACCTTTCCTCCTCTTATTCACTTTAATGATTATGATGCTAATACTCCAACTGAGAAAGCCAACTCTTCGGCCTCCTACTTACAATTCAACCCTGGACGACTGGTAATCCTTCTAACCCTCCTCATTCCTCAGTCGTTCCATGGCACTATCTGTGATTACATTTGATCGTGTGCATGGGCGAGATCTATGAACGTTAGGAAGGCAAGCTGCCCAGACAGTATTCCTCCTGTGCGTTTTGAGAGAGTGTGCGTTGGCACCCCCTGTTCAACTATATCTCTTTATGCCTCAATACTAACACTTTTCCTCAGTGTTGGGAGCGCGCATATGTCGAGCCGGTTCCGAAAAAAGGTAGCAGCTCTGATCCTCTGAACTATCGCCCTATTAATCTAATCAATCCATCTGACTTTAAACCTCTTTCTCAGCTCATTTCTTAAGAACTATCTGAAACTCAATTTTTTTTCTGATCACCAGTCCCGCTTTCAGCGTTCGAGGTCTACTGTTGATAGACTTTCCTTTCTAACCTATTTATATTTTCAGCCTTTATTGACTATGGGGAGACATTTGTGTTGTGATTGACATATCTAAGGCATTTGACAGGGTATAGCACGCGTCACTACTTTCCAAGTCCCCCTCCTTTGGGTTTTCTCTTTCTCTTTGCTTACTTATGTCTTGCTTTCTTTCAAACCGTTCAATATCAGCTGTTGTTGATTGGGATGAGGGAGCCTTTTTCCTCCTTCTAAGTCAATAATTTTGTTCCTAAGAGTTCTGTTTTATTCCTACTCTATTCAGATTTTCATTAATAACCTTCTCGGCTGCTCATCTAACTCTATCCACTCATATGCCGATGACTCGACCCTCTATTATTCAACCCATTTCAAATCTGCTCCATCTTTTGTTTCTAGAATTGTCTCTCGTCTTAGTTTTTCCGATTATATTCTCGCTGATCTGGATAGAATTTCCCGGTGGGGCCGTCTCAACCATCTGAAATTCAATTCTTTAAAAATAACTTCACAAATCTCTGCCTTCTTGATAATTTTCTCAGCTCTCTGTCTCTTTTAGTGGTTTTTTCTACATCTCTAATTGTTGACAATATGAACATTCTTGGCCTTAACATAAACAAAAAATGTCTTGGAAACCTCACATCACAATGGTTGCTAGAGCGGTCTCAAAGAAGCTTAGAGTTCTGTTTAAACTGCGAGACTTTTTTTCCTCTTCTCCAACTATACAAGGGTCTCATTCGTCCTTGTATGAAATACTGTTATTATATCTGGGAGGGATCAGGTTTCTCTCGAGTTTTGGACAGGGTCGAGTCAAAGGCCAAAAAGCTTATAAACTGTCCTGTACTTTCCAACTAACTTTACCCTCTATCTTTGCGACGCGATGTTAGAGCTTTGACTATTTTCTATATGTACCACAGCGGCAAGTACCGTGGGAGCTCCTTTACGACGCCTTTGTAGCACAAAGGGAGAAGTGTCTGCACATGGGTTTTGTGTACACATTAGCAACTCCAGGCTTGTTCGCTGTGGTGCATCCTTTTTTCCAGTCATTTCTGTTCTGTGGAATTCTCTTCCATCTTCTCTGTTTCCTGCTGAATATAATCTCTCTTACTTTAAGGCCTGCGTCTGTGCTCATCTGTGAAATCTGCGTTAGCTGACGACATTTTCAATGTTTTAACACCCCCTC
>JABUQX010141576.1:0-2500 GCA_015478945.1 Trachelipus rathkii
GTTCCTTCGTTCCATTTTAACGGGTGTTTTCACATTTATCGTGAAACGCTTTCCATAATCGTTTTTCGTCGCATAACTTCGCCAGCCAGCAAATATATATATATATATATATATATATATATATATAACCAACATATTACTATATATATATATATATATGTATATATATATAACATAGTAACACTAACTTATATATAAGCCTAACTGCTATATATAACATATATATATATGCATATATATATATAACTTAACCTAAAATCATATATGTATATATATAAATATGTATGTATATATGTAATATATAACTTGTAGTATAGCATATACTCCCAACCAACAATATATATTGTATGAGAGGATGATTTGGTGTAGATGTATGATTATGTATGTAATATATATATAATATAGCAATATAACCAAACTCAACCATATACCATATATAATAATAATATGTATAATATATAATATAATAATAATATAGCAATATCAACAACCTTGTATATGAAATGTTTGTAATAACAATATCAATATATATCTTGCTACTAATAATAATGTATCTAATAACGTATGTAGCCAATAATAATATAACTCCAATAACATAGCTATGCACTTAATAATAATAGCAATATTTGTATGTATGTAACAACCTTTATAGTACCAACCTTAGCAATAGTAATAATAATGTTTATAGTATAGCAGCCAGCAATAGCCAGCCAGCCTCCAGCCAATGCCAGCAGCCAGCCAGCCAGCTCCAGCAGCGCTGCTGCTTCCCAGCAATACAGCCAGCCGCATGTAGCTTGCCCAGCCAGCTGCTGGCACAACATCCTTTCTTTCAACTCCCATATATGGCAATAGCCATATCAACCAACCATATGTTTGCTCAACAGCATAGCCTCTATATATATATGTAATATATGTTTGTAATAATATCTTATTATTTGTAATAATATAACCAATGACATAGTAACTGTAATGTGTAATATATATGTATATATATGTATATAACTTATATATATATATATATATATAACTATATATATATATATATAATAACCTCTGATTTGTATTTTGCTCTTTCTTTCAACTTTATTCTCAACTACATTCATATATGAATGATTTACTATACCATATATATATATATATATATATATATTTATTAATACTCATTTTTGTACATTTTTTTAATAAAATAAATATTATATTTGCACATCTTTTTCTACCCAATAAAAATAATAATAATAATAATAATAATAATAATAATAATAATAATAATAATAATAATAATAATAATAATAATAATAATAATAATAATAATAATAATAATATATATAATAATAATAATAATAATAATAATAATAATAATAATAATAATAATAATAATAATAATAATAATAATAATAATAATAATAATAATAATAATAATAATAATAATCATAATAATAATAATAATAATAATAATAATAATAATAACATAATAATAATAATAATAATAATAATAATAATAATAATAATAATAATAATAATAATAATAATAATAATAATAATAATAATAATAATAATAATAATAATAATAATAAATATAATATTATTAATAAGATTAATAATAATTATAAATTATGAAAAAATAAATTATGTAAATAAAATTTTTTATTCATAAAAAATTTACACATTAAAGTAAATTAAATACATAAATAATAATAATAATAATAATAATAATAATAATAAAAGCGTGCCATTTTAATTTAATTCTAAGATTTGTTCCTGTTTATTAATTATGTTTATTAATTATGTTCCTAATGACC
Organism: Trachelipus rathkii; assembly: GCA_015478945.1. Lineage (NCBI taxonomy): Eukaryota > Metazoa > Arthropoda > Malacostraca > Isopoda > Trachelipodidae > Trachelipus > Trachelipus rathkii. The sequence goes on from JABUQX010141576.1 coordinate 1,800, forward strand.
ATAATAACAATAATAATAATAATAGTAATAATAATAAAAATAAAAAACATAAATAATAATAATAATAATAATAATAATAATAATAATAATAATAATAATAATAATAATAATAATAATAATAATAATAATAATAATAATAATAATAATAATAATAATAATAATAATAATAATAATAATAATAATAAATAAAAAAAAAAAAAAATTGACTTTAGCTTAACTGGAAGCAGATAACTGACATGAGCCGACCATTATTATTATTATTATTATTATTATTGTGTATTATTATTATTATTATTGTATTATTGTATTATTATTGACCGATGACCAGTATTATTATTTTTATTATTGTTGTTATTATTGTATTGACCGTGTGCTGATATTATTGCATTGATGACCATTATTGATGACCATTGATGACCGACCGACCGTACGTGACCATTATTATTATTATTATTATTATTATTATTATTATTATTATTATATCAGACTGTTAAGTCTATGGAAGAAACTGGCGTCCCGGGTTCGATCTCCCCAGCGTTAAACAGTTTTCCCAGGATGCTTTTAAAAGAAGAAGACAGAGGCCCCAAGGAATTGTTTGTCCAGTCTTTTCTGTATGACCGAAACTGAATCCCCAAGGGGAGAATGTCCCCTCTATTTTGGGGCGTCTTTCAAGGGGGATCCTGTAGCCTTGGTCCCCATAT
>JABUQX010141576.1:7500-17500 GCA_015478945.1 Trachelipus rathkii
TCTTCATACAACTTTACAGGTGTGTTGTCAGCATTCATATTTAGTATGTCCCTCCCTCACATGTTTAATGTAATTCCACTCGAATAACTTTTCTCCTAAGCGATTTTGAATTCAAAGAAACCTTCAAAACTTCTCATCACATCATTTGCTTGCTCTGTATATCAACATTTTCCACCCTTGTATTAAGTACGTATCACAGATATAATACAACTCGTACAACTCATCTTGAGAAGATAAAGTCTAATGCAGCTTCGTCTCAACCCTATTCTCTAGTGACTTTCCTTGCCTAAAGCTACTTCTAATTTTTGCTTCCCTCTCCTTATGTTACTACTGTTACAAGGAATTACTTTCTTCTTCTGAACTGTTAAGGAGTTCAGAAGAAGAAAGTATTCCTTACTACTGTTGCAAGGAATACTTTGTTCTCCTAAACTCTTAAGGAGAATCCTTCTTTCTTTGAGGAAAGCACGTTTCATCTGTCAACCTAGTCTCTTAATCTTTCTCTGTTCATTAATAAAGTAAAATTTTAATTTTAATTATAGCAATATTGTAAAATTAAATTTAAATTAAATTAAGGTAGAAGGAAATTTAAATTAAAATGATGATGTCAAATTATATTCAAATTAAAACAAAAAGTAAAAATAAATATAAATTAAAACAATAGGGTGAAATTAAATTTAAATTAAAATAAGGTAAAAGTAAAATTAAATTAAAATAATAATATAAAATTAAACAAATTAAAGCAAGGTAAATTTAAAATTAAAATTAAAATAAGAAAAATACATTTGAAATAAAACTATAAGATAAAATCAATTTTAAATTAAAATGAAGAGGTCAAATTAAATTTAAATAAAAAGAATAGGTTAACATATTAAAATTAAATTAAAATTAAATTAAAATTTAGTTCAAAATTTTAATTTAAATTAAAATTAAGTTTAAATTAACATAAGGTAAATATAAATTTAAATTAAATAATTGAATAAACTCACGTCTATCTTTTGATTTCCAAATGAATAAGAACAAATGCCAAATTTTGTTCCAAACACGTTGTATTCTATAAGGGAATTCCTGCCTCTCGAATCTGTTCTAAAAATGCCGTCAATACACTCAACTGTTGTCAAAAGTAAACCAAATAAATTAATACATATTAAGATAATTCTCATTATGAATTTCCAATCTATTCCTACCTGAACAAAATAATAATAAGACCTGATTTATATATATATATATATATATATATATATATATATATATATATATATATCGTTTATCAATGTTTAAAAAGAAATAGTAAAAAAAATCTTCTTATTTATAACAATAATAGCCAGCCAATAGCCATATATGTGTAGCAACAACCTTAATAACCTTAATGTTATATGTAACCAGCCATATATGTATGTATATGTAGCCATATGCTCTTTCTTTGCTTCTTGCTCAACAACAACAACAACAGCAGCCTTATGTAATAACCAACCCCAGCCCAGTATATAACCCAGCAGCAGCAATATACATATGTATATGTATATATATAGCAACAACCTTATGCTCCATCTATTACAATAATAATAATATATGTATATTCAACAATAACTAATAATATAGTAATATGTAATAACATAGTAATAATATAATATATATATATGTATATATGAAATAATATATATATTTCAATAATATGTAATATGTAATAATAATAATATGCCGCCAACAATGTAACAATATAGCCAGCCAGCCAACCAACAATAATAATAACCAATAATATGTAATATGTAACAATATGTATACCAACATCTTAACATATAACCTTAACGTAATGTACATGATTATCATAATATGTATATGTAGTAATATATATATAATATAATAATAATATATGCTTCTTTCAATATATATGTAATAATAATAATAATAGTAATAATAATAATAACTATATATATGTATGCAGCAGCATATGTATGTATAAAGTAATAGCATATGTATAATATATAACCAGTAACCAGTAACCAGTAACCAGTAACCAGTAACCAGTAACCAGTAACCAGTAACCAGTAACCAGTAACCAGTAACCAGTAACCAGTAACCAGTAACCAGTAACCAGTAACCAGTAACCAGTAACCAGTAACCAGTAACCAGTAACCAGTAACCAGTAACCAGTGTAGTAATATGTATATAATATATCAACCAATGTGCCTAGCTCTTCGCTCAACAGCAACCTTTAGCCAGCAATAGCCAGCAACCCAGCGTGCTCATATATGGCATGTATATACAAACGTCTTTTTATATATATATCTTAATATATATTATATATACAACTTATATATCATAGCATAATATATATATCATATATGTATATATCTGTATAATATATATGCATATATATATATATAGTAATAATAATCATATATATATTTATAATATATATATATATATATATAGCATAACAAACAATATGTATATATATATATATACATATATATGCTCTCTTCCATACTATGGAGTCTAAGAATAACACAGGATAAGTTAAGAAATGTTCAAAAAACAGTTCGTTTTAAAAAGAAAGTGAAGAAGAGGTTTATAACAGTCAAATAAATGATTTCTTATTTTTTGTTTTTTTAAATTACTTATTTTTCATATATATCAAGACTTTTTAGGGTATTTAGCATTGGAAATACAGTAAGCTGTATGTTAAAAAGAGGTATACAATATATAAAGTAGAGTTGAAGGCCTTTAATAAAGTTTTAGTTATTTGCCTGTCGAGGCAAAAACATTATATTTCTCATGAATTGGTTATTATAAGTTTGTAATGAATAGAATTATTATTAATTGTTATTAATTAATTATTATTAAATATTATTATATATATATATATATATATATATATATATATATATATATATATATATATATATATATATATATATATATATATAACTAAAAGTGTATATATATATATATATATATATTTTATATACTATATATTGCTGCTGCTTAATATATATATATATATATTCCTTCATTCTTTTCCCCAAGACTGGTGGTGGGTGCGTAACAAGCATCAGAAAGGAAAAAGCAGTAAAAGAATATGACAAAGGTCGAAAGAAAGCCCAGCCTTACTCCCCTCTGTACCGTGAGTAGTGAGATGCCATAGTGAGGGCTCGTCGCAGTCAGAAAATCACCCTAGAGCTTCTGGGATTGCGATGGACCCTCACTATGGTAAATCGTCAGTGCGGGGTTCATCCCTTGACCCGGAGGTGGGTCACAACCATACCCCCTCACAAAAACACTTGCATTCTCTCTCTTATTATGCACCTTTATTCTCGCCTCTGCCAAACTCACATTTCTCTCCTTCAGACATTCGTTTACTGACTCAATCCACTTTTTCTTCGATCTCCCAGCCGGTCGGTTTTCAACACACTCGCCACTATACATCTGCTTAAAAACCGACAATCATTCATCCTTTCCACATGACCAAACCATCTCAACATACTTTCATTTATTCTCTCTTTTACCCCTTTCTTTACACCACACAACTCTCTATCTAATACGTTCATTCCCTCATTTTATCAATTCTTCTCACACCTAGCATGCCCCTAAGCTTGTCATCGGTTACAGTGAACTTTAGATCTATACTTCTTATTCCAGACCATAGTCTCACTACTATAAAATAACACAGGTAACAACATACTGTCATGTAAGACCCTAGCGCACTCAAGACTTAGTCCCTTTACATTCACCAACGATTTAATTGCACCAGCCACCTTCCTGCCATTCACAACTTTCCTACTAAACTCTGCATCATCCGTTCCCTTCTCATCCAACATATACCTAAATATTTAAACTCAGACACTTGTTCCAGCTGCTCACCATCTAACATAACTTCACACTGAGGACTGTCCTCTCTCACAACCATAACCTAACTCTTATCTACGTTTACTTTCAAACCCCTCCTTTTACACACCCTGCCAAATCTCTCTACCAATCCTCTACAAACTCTTCAGATTCGCCACACAAACCAAATCATCCGCATATAATAGGTAGGGCACCCTCCACTCATATTCTCCATCATTCTAACACCACTTCCTGTACGCCCACCTTCAAAACCAAATGCATCCGCATATATATAGAAGGGCAATAACCAAAGGAGACATAACACAACACTGCCTCACTCCGCTATTAATACTTAACCCACCTTTGACACCACTTATTCTTACACACGTCTCACTATCGTCAAACATACATTGATTCCATTCAGAAGCCTATCACCAACACTATATATCACTAACACCTGCCATAGACTTTCCCTATTAACCCTATCATACCCCTGTTGCAAATCCATAAAACCTAAATACAATTTATTCTTCTTCTCCCTCATTTTCTCTATCATTTTCTTCAATTTTGATCCTCACATCCTCTACTACTCCTAAACGCACCTTGTTCTTTACCAAGGCGTCAGTCCTTCAGTCTCATTTGGCTTTCCTCTTTCGGCCAAAACACCAGCATATCTTCCCTACAACACTCAATAACCTAAATACCCAATAATTTCTACAGTTCCCTTCTCTCTTTACCCTTATATAAGGGTACTATTACTCTTCTCCTCCAATCCCCTCCGAAACTATTACCCTCCATAAACGCTTTATTATACAACTTGAAGATCCAATCAATCACCCTCTTGCCTTCTTTCTTAATCATTTCACCAGTAATTTAATTCATCTATACCTGCAGATTTTTCATTCTTCAACTTTCTCACTCACCCATTACCTCCTTCTTACTAATAACCTCATCCCCCAAAATACCTATTCCTTCTTGTACCATCAAGCCCACACACGGTCATTATCACCTCTTCATTACTGCCAATATTATACAATTCAAAGTTCTTTCCACACTCCACTCACATCCATTTCATCAGTTACAAAAACACCATCCCTATTCATTATTCTAAGCAGGTTCCCCTTATTCTAATTCTTAACCTTTCGTACTTTCTTCCAGAACAACTTCCTATTCCGTTGCATGTCCCCACATTCATCCTCCTTCCAAACTGTTCATTTACCTCTTCTTTTTCTCTTGTATGCATCTTTTAGCATTCCTTTTTTTCCTCCTTATATATTTCCATACACCTTTCTTTCGAAATTTCACCATTTGGTTTTCGTAATTTCAACCATCGGATCTTTACTTTTAACCACTTACATCACCTCTTCATTCCTACTCACTGTTATCATTCTTACTTCCCAACTTTTAGCACACCCACATACTAATTTACTGCTAATAGCTTCCCTTCATTTGCTTCCAAGATTTATTCGAGTTTCAACTTGTTTCACATTCAACTAACCGATTTACTTGCGAGCGTTCTTGCATACTATCCTTATTACCTTGTTCACTAAACTTCTCACTCTTAATTTTACCTTTCCTTCCGTATCACCTTCCTCTCCATATAAGTCCCCACTATCAATTTTACATAGAACAACATAATGATCAGATAATCCACTAAACCCCTCACTGATTTATTATCCAACACATACTTCAACATTTCCTTCTTCACCAACACAAAAATCAATCATACTTTCCTTCGATTTCATCTCTACCTACACCAACTCTAGTATACTTATGGATACTCTTGTGTTTAAAGAAAGTATTACTTACACACATACCTCACGAAATCAATCACCTTCCTACCATTCTTATTTTCTCCTGACACCCCAAAACCACATGTTATACCATCCTTTTTTGATCATATATATATGTAATAATAATAACCAATATATATATATATACTATATATATATATATATATATATATATAACTACTATATATATATATATATATATATATATATATATATATATATATATACTATATAACCATATATATCTTCTTTATATATATATATGTATACTGTATATATAAAAATCCGTATTAATAGTCAATATTTAGGCCTAGAGGGATATTGGTACTACTGTATAATTTAAAACATCTTTAATATACATAAAGAGGTAAAATTTTAAAACAAAAAAAAAAAAACATTTTGTTTTTAAAAAAACGTGTTTTTTTCAAAAAAAAAAAACAAATTAAAACCGTTTTTTCACAACCACTATATATATATATAAATATATATATATATATATATATACTATATATATATATATATATATATATGTATATATATATATATATATATATATATATAACCAATAACATATCTTTGCTATATATAACTGCTATAACTAACATAACATATATCTTCTGTATGTATAAATATATGTATATCATAGCTTAATAATATAACCAACAACCAATAACCAATAGCAATAATAATAACTTAATATAATATAATAATATGTAATATAAACGTATGTAATAATATAAATAATAATATGTATAATAACAATAGCATAATAATAATATCAACATATATATGGCATAATAATAATAACCAGCCCATGCATGCTGCTGCAGCCAATGCCCAGCCGCCAGCCAATGAACGCATGGCGTCGGCTGGCACCAACAGCCAATAGCAGCAGCCAGCCAGCAGCCATGTATCAGCAGCCACGTATGCCAGCCAGCGTATGCCATATGCTCCGCTCAGCGCTCAGCCAGCGCCAACAGCTCAACAGCTGCGCTGAATTTATAGCATAATAATAATAATAATATTGTAATATGTAATAGTGTATATATATATTAACCAACTATGTATATGTAAATACTAATAATAATAATATAATATATAATATCCTCTTACATATATATATATGAAATATATATAATAACCATAATAATAATAATATATAGCATATAACAACCAGCAACAGCAGCAGCGCCAGCTGCTTCTTTGCTGCTCGCTCGCTATGCTAACAACTAACAATAATAATAATAATAATAACATATGTATAATATATGTATATACCAACGCCAGCAGCATAGCAACAATATCATACCAATAGCATGTATATGCTTATGTTGTATAACTAATATATGTATATGCTGCTCCAATAACCTGCTGCTCGCTGCCTTGCATATGCTGCTCCAACTTATGTATCTTACTATGCCTGCCTGCTATGCTGCTGCTGCTACTGCTGCTGCTGCTCTATATGTATATATTAGTTTGAGAGAATGTGTGCACAAAAGGGGCTTAAAATAAATCCGGGTAAGAGTAAAGTGTGTTAGTGTTTGAAGAGGAGGAAAGAGAGGAGGGGTTAGAGGGTTCAGTAGGGGGGGGTGTAGTATTGGAAAAAGTAAAGATTTTTAGATATTTAGGGATGGATTTGGGTAGGGGGAGGGATGAAGGAGGAGATAGGAACATGGGGAGAAGGGAGAGCTTTGAGAGTGGTCTGAAGGGTATGGAAGGGTTTATCACAGAAGGGTTAAGATAAAGTATGTTTATGAAAAAATTTGTGTACCAGCGGTGTTGTATGGGGTGTGAAACGTGGGGTTGAATGCCAGGTCTAGGAAGAAGTTGGAAGTATTTGAGATGAAGGGGTTGAGAACGGTTTTGTGTGGTTAGCAGAAGGGAGAGGATTAGGAATAGGGTGGTGAGGAAGAGCGGTGGGGAGGAATGGGTTGGTGGGAAGAGCAGAGAAAAGGAATGTTAAGATGGTATGGGCATCTAGTGAGAATGGAGGAGCAGAGAGTGGTTAGAAGAGTTTGGGAGGCGGGGGGGATAGGAAGGAGAGGAAGGGAGAGACCAAGAAGGAGGTGGATGGATGGAATAAAGGAGATGCTGGAGGGAGGGATGAGGGAGGAAGAGGGGAGGGTGGAGGGTGTTGGCGAGGGATAGAGTGGGAGACTGGAGGAGGTGGGTGGAGAGGCTGAGATGAGGGAGGTGTGAGTGGGAGGGCGCACGTACCACTACCCACTCAGAAACGGGAAAAATTTTAGTGTTGAGTATAATAATAATAATAATATATATATATATATATATATATATACATATATCTTAACTATATACCTATACATATATATATATATATACTCTTTCTGCTCTGCTCTATATATGCTTATGTAAAATAATAATAATACTATATACTTATATATATATATGTAAACTATCTTCCTCTTATCCCAAGATTGGGGGTGAGGTGCGTAGCATACACCGGAACAGAAAAGTAGCAGAAGAACATCACACAAGTCGAAAAGGAAGCCCTCCCTTTATACCTCAGGTGAGAAATCGTCGCAATCAGAAAAAATCCATCCTGAATCTTCACGAGACTGGGACGGACCCTCTTGCGGTATCTCGTCAACGTGGTTTCATCCCCTGGACAAAGCCCACAACCATTCCTACTCACCAAACCCCGTCATTCACTCCTTTCATGTACCTTACTTCTCGCCTCTTCCAAGCTCACATTCTTCTTCTTCAGGCATTCCTTTACTGACTCGATCCACTTTTTCTACGGTCTCCCAGCCGGTCAATTCCCAACACACTCACCACTATACATCCACTTAACCAACCGACTATCATCCATCCTTTCCACATGACCAAGCCATCTCAACTTACTTACATTTATTCTATCATTTGCAAATTTCTTCTCGCCACACAACTCCCTAATATGTTCATTCATCATTTTATCAATTCTTCTCACACCTGACACACGCCCCTAAGGTTGCCCATCTGAAATATTATACATTAATACAGGTAACAACATACCCTCATGCAAAACCCTAGCGCACTCAAGACTTAGTCCCTTCATATCCACTAAGGATTTAATTTAATTTAATTTAATTTAATTTAATACCTTTCTACTATTCACAACTTTCCTATTACATTCTGCATCATCCGTTCCCTTTTCATTCAACATATATCCTAAATATTTAAAATCAGACACTTGTTCCAGTTGCTCACCATCTAGCATGACTTCACACTGCGGACTCTCCTCACTCACTACCATAACCTTACTCTTATTAACATATACTTTCAAACCTCTCTTTTTATGCACCTTGCCAAACCCCTCTACCAATCCTCTCAAACTATATTCAGATTCATCACACAAAACTAAATCATTCGCATACAATAAGCAGGGCATCCTCCACTCTCTTCCATTCTCCATCATTCTAACACCTTCTTCTGCCACCACCACTTCTAATTTTTTCCTAACCCCATCCCTTTCAAATTTAATATCCAGGGAGACAACGCATCCCTGCCTCGCTCAGGTATTAATATTAAAAAAAATCGCTTTCGACTCCATTTATTCTTACACACGCTTCATTCACTACAGTCATACATACTTTTGATTTCATTCAGAAGCCTGTCACTAACACCTTCCACAGAGCTTCCCAATTAATACTGTCAAACGCCTGTTGCAAATCTATAAAACCTGAATGCAATTTCTTCTTCTTCTCTTCATTTTCTCAATCATTTGTTTCAATGTAAAAATTTGATCCATACATCCCCTACCACTTCTAAATGCACCTTGTTCTTCACCAATCAGTCCTTCAGTCACTCGACGCACTCTTTCAACTATAATACCAGCATATATCTTTCGCACATCACTTAATAAACTAATCCCCTTACCCTTATATGAGGGTACTATTACTTCTCTCTTCCAATCTTTTGGAACTATTCCCTTACCCTCCATAAACTATTTGTTACTCAACTTCCGAATCCATTCAATCACCATCTCGCCTCCATTCTTGATCATTTCACCAATAATTCCATCTTCTAAGCCTGCAATTTTATCATTTTTCAACTTTCTCATCCTACTCATTACCTCCTCCCTACAAAATACCTATTTTTTCTTACACCATCAAAGCCACACATATTCACTATCTCTGTTCGTAACTGCCTAGGTTATGCATATTTTTGAAGTGTTCTCTCCACACTTTTCTCACACCCATTTCACCAGTTACGACACCACAATACATATTCATTATTATTCAGATTCCCCTCACTCTCATTCTTAACCTTTCGCGCTTCCTTCCAGAAAAGCTTCCTGCTTCCTTGTAAGTCCCACAGTTTATTTATTTCATTTATCCTCCTACGTATGCATCCTTTATTCTTCCAATTTTCTTTTTTCC
>JABUQX010141577.1:0-22500 GCA_015478945.1 Trachelipus rathkii
CAGAATTGATGACTACAACTTGTGAAGTGGAGGAGAAAAGAAATAACTCTCCCAGCACTCCTGCCACTTCATATATATATATATATATATATATATATATATATATATATATATATATATATATATATATATATATATATACATTATATATATATATATATATATATATATATATATTAAATGAAAATACATAGTAAAAAAATAATAGAAAGAAAATAAATAATAATAATAATAATAATAATAATAATAATAATAATAATAATAATAATAATAATAATAATAATAATAATAATAATAATAATAATAATAATAATAATAATAATAATAATAAGCCTCGCAAAACACATATACGTATTCGCTGTGTTAAAAAAAAGCACACGAAGAAAAAAAAAGCGGTTACTTCAATTCCCACGCCTACAACGACTTTTTAGAAAAAAACCGCCAACGGAATTTTAGTAGCTGAATAGATCTCTTCATTGATGGAAAGACCTACAACTTATGCTCCTGCAGCCCACTCCGCTTCTGACGGGGCGGGGGGGGGGGGGGGGGGGGGGGGGGGGCGGCGATTCCGCGGAAAAACGTTACATTTTCCCCCTCTTTTCTCTCTCTCTCTCTCTCTCTCTCTCTCTCTCTCTCTCTCTCTCTCTCTCTCTCTCTCTCTCTCTCTCTCTCTCTCTCTCTCTCTCTCTCTCTATATATATATATATATATATATATATATATATATATATATATATATATATATATATATATATATATATATATATATATATATATATATATATATATATATATATATATATAGGCGAATCTATGTATGCTTGTGTAGGTGTAGGGGAAGGTGTAGGTGTAAGTGTACACATATGAACACATATAAGTGTAAACATACTTATTTATTTATTTATTTATTTATTTATTTATTTATTTATTTATTTATCCATTTATTTATATTTATTTATTTGTTTCGAAAAAAAGCTTCGCTTTTTTTCGTCGAGCGAAGGGGGCGGAAGGGGAGGGAGGGGGCGCGAGGGAGAGGAGACCCCTAATTCCCACGCTAATTAATATTTTCCCACTTACCGTTGGAACCCTTGCGGAACTACTTATATATATATATATATATATATATATATATATATATATATATATATATATATATATATATATATATATAATATTTATCTTTATATATATATATATATATATATATATATATATGTATATATATATGTAGATAAAAAAATTTATCCGATCTCCCGTTAGTGTGTAGCCGTTAAGTAACTTTGTCCGTAATATTATATATATATATATATATATATGTATATATATAACTTTCACTAACTATATAATATATATATATATATATATATATATATATATAAAAACTTATATATATATATATATATATATATATATATATATATGCTGATAACTGCTTATATATATATATATATAGAGAGAGAGAGAGAGAGTCTTTAATTTATAAATATGAAGCAGACGTATGTACAGAAGAAAAAGTGGTAGAAATGGAAAAAGGATCTTCACTTTTCAGGTCTTCCAACTTTCAAGTTTCCAACTCCAAGAGGTTGAAGACTGAAGTTGTGCTAGAAAGCGTTGATGTTGGATCTTGAGGAACTGGGAGTGTTTTTGACTTTTTGTGGACGAGTGAATAAATTAAATAAGAAAATCGTGTTTCATCAGGAAATTAATCAATAATCATAAAAATCACTTTTTTTCGTATTAAAAATGAAAAATAACTATTAAGTATTAATGAAGCTTGGAATCTTCAAAATGATTTATTATTTAAGTACAAAATAAATATTGATTCTAACAACGAAATTAATTTAAATTGGATGGTGGACAACTGATACTTGGACGACTCTGTAAGTCGGATCTTAAGAAAATCTATTAAATTTTAGTAATAAAATGAAATAATATTTAAGAAGTTCGAACTGGATGCCAGACGACTTATCATAAGAAAAGCTGTAGTGATGTACGTACCCCCAAAATACTAACTTTTAGTAATAGCTATTATAAAATCGCTTAGTTAATTACATATTTAAGTGAAACAATCGTAATCGCCAGTAGATGATTAGACTAGTCGGTACTCGGTATGTTAACTGTAAACCAACTCACAGGAGTCCTGTTCCGGTATTAGATTTCTGCAGTGATTATCTTCGTCCACACTGACACTGAACACACTCCACAGAGTTACACGTAAATCAGGATCAGGCTGGTCTCGAGTGGACTGCAAAGTCTTTAACAGTCTCAGAATAAATAAATAAATTATTAAATATTTCATATTTCAAGAAAAAAGGAAAATAAAACTATGATATCTATTTTTAATTCCTTTTTTTTTTTATTCAATATAACTCAAGGTTATTTATTCTTTAATTATATATATATATATATATATATATATATATATATATATATATATATATATATATATATATATATATATATATATATATATATATATATATATATATATATTTATATATATACACTTATATATATATATATATATATATATATATATATATATATATATATATATAACAGTCTCAGAATAAATAAATAAATTATAAAATATTTCATGAAAAAAGGAAAATAAAACTATGATAGCTATTTTTAATTCCTTTCCTTTTATTCAATGTAACTCAAGTTATTTACCCTTTAATTATATATATATATATATATATATATATATATATATATATATATATATATATATATATATATATATATATATATATACTACAAATATATATACTATACATATATCTCTCTCTCTCCTAATATATATATATATATATATATATATATATATATATATACATATATATATATATATATATTATTACAAAGCCCAATACTTATCATCTAATGCACCTAAAAAGGCTGACTGATTGATATGCTCGGAAGTCAATCTATTCCTTTCATTTTGAGCAAACATTGTTTAATAATGATACTGTTCGTTTTGACCTGACGAAACTGACGTCGCATTTACAGTAAGATATTTCATTGCTAACATAAACATATCAGGAAAGCATGTTTACTATCATTACCAGGAGGTCGCATTATCCATGGAATCACTGAATAACAGAATAAATTGATTAGTGATGAATACTCGAAGACAATTTGACTAACCAATATGTTATGTGCCATGTGGAAAATTACCCCCTCTCCCTATTTTGGTTTCCGAAAAGATGAAAAATCTAAAACCCCAATTTTTCGGTTTATTTTATACACGACATTGGGGAACGAACGAAGAACGAAATATGGGAAAAAGAGTTTTACCATCACTTCAGGGTGTCGGGAGAGGGGATAAGATTTTATTTTTCCGGCCTTTAAATTTTTTTTGAATATCGGCATACTATCGAGAAAAAATATCAATATCGATATATCGCTTAGAAAATATCGCCCAAAATATCGATATATTCGAGCCAAAAATATCGATATTTCGATATATCGATATTTTTGGCCATCCCTAATGTGTGGATCAGACCTTTACATTGAAAAAAACGATTGAGAAAATGAGGGAGAAGAAGAATAAATTGTATTTATTTTTTAGGGATTTGCAACAGCGTATGATAGGACTAATAGGGAAGCTCTATGGCAGGTGTTAGTGATATATGGTGTTTGTGGTAGGCTTCTAAATGGAATAAAAAGTATGTATGACGATAGTGAAGCGTGTGTAAGAATAAATGGATTCGAAAGTGATTGGTTTAATATTAATAGCGGAGTAAGACAGGGATGTGTTGTGTCTTCTTTGTTATTTCCAATTTGTATATGGATGGGCTTATGAAAGAATTAGAGGTGGGAGTGGCAAGAGATGGTGTTAGAATGATGGAGAATGGAAGAGAGTGGAGGGTGCCCTACCTATTATATGCGGATGATTTGGTTTTGTGTGATGAATCTGAAGAGAGTTTGAGAGGATTGGTAGAGAGACTTGGCGGGGTGTGTAAAAGGAGAGGTTTGAAAGAAAACGTAAATAAGAGTAAAGTTATGGTTGTGAGTGTGGACAGTCCTCGGATGAGAAGTTATGTTAGAGGGTGAGGAGCTGGAACAAATGTCTGAATTTAAATATTTAGGATATATGTTGGATGAAAAGGGAATGGAAGATGCAGAGTGTAGTAGGAAAGTTGTGAATGGCAGGAAGGTGGCTGGTGCAATTAAATCGCTGGTGGATGTAAAGGGACTAGGTCTTTAGTGCACTAGGGTCTTACATGAGGGTATGTTGTTACTTGTGTTAATGTATAGTAGTGAGACTATGGTCTGGAATAAGGGGTATAGATCTAAAGTACAATGTGTTCAGATGGACAGTCTTAGGGGCGTGTTAGATGTGAGAAGAATTGATAAAATGAACGCATTAGAAAGTTGTGTGGTGTGAAGAAAAGGATAAATGAGAGAATAAATAAAAGTACGTTGAGATGGTTTGGTGATGTGGAAAAAATGGATGATAATCGGAGCAGTAGGGCTAAAGCCCGGACATAAAAATATTGTATATATATATATATATATATATATATATATATATATATATATATATATATATATATATATATATATATATGCTAACTTTTTAATATTTTTTGGGTTCACTTAGGCAAGTAGGCGTTGCCTATATATATATATACCCAATAGTAACCTTGTAACTGTACCCCTGTATATGTATATATATATATATATATATATATATATATATATATACCCATAAATAATATATATATATATATGCTTAACAAATAATATATATATATATATATATATATATATATATATATATATATATAACTTATATATAATATATATATATACCCGCTTAAGCCGGATTAAGCCGGCTTAATCGGAGCGTACTGCACGGAGTGCCGATTACGCGACGCATGATGCCACCCACGCACGCACATATATACCGATTAATGTATCGATTAATCGATACTTTAGTATCAATTAATCGATTAATCGAATCGGGCATACGGCACGGAGTGCCGTTCACGACACAGTGCCACGCATACACAGAGGCACTTATATAAACCTTTTATGACATAATATATATAAAATATAATATATATTACTAAAATATATATATATATATATATATATATATATATATATATATATATATATAACTGTATATATATATATATATATATATATAACTGCTGCTGCTGCTGCTGCTATATATATATATGTGAGCGTACGGCACGGAGTAACATTACGCGGCGCGCTCACTACACCAAAGTGATGAGCAGAAAATGTGGTCGTGTAGTCGCACGCTGCGCCAAATGGGACCGCAGGACTATGGAGCAGGATTCGAAGGAGCGTTCAGGGCAGAAGCGCCTCGCACGCGCGCGACTCGTTCACAATTGATGAACAGAGAATTGTGGTCGTGTAGCCCTCAAAACCAGGAAAAGAACTTAGAAGGTTGAAATTTGGTTAGTGACCAGAAAAGGAACAATTAGAAATAAATAATGTGAGTTCTATGCAGTGTCAGAGCACATGACCAGCTGGGTGGAGCTGAGGGAGGGCCAGACTGAATTCTGGGGCCAGCTGCATATTGAGATAATTAATGTGTGTTTATATTGAACCGGCCAAAAATCCAACACTAGGCAAAACCGGGGTTTTCTACCGGGGTCAACTGTAAATTTACACTAAATAATAGGGGTAAATCAAGCAAAATAAAAAAATATATTTTAATTCCATTACTTCTTTGTTATAAGTTGATGCAAAATATAAACATACCTAAATATAATCAATTTTTTTTGTTATTTACTATGATTTCAAATTAAAATTGAGGCCAAATATAATTTTTCCGAGTTTTTAACATAAAAATATTCGAAATTTGATATATCAAATGAATTCGGAGAAGGAAATAAATATAATTGTTTAAAATATATTAATATATTATTCTTTAAAGTAAAAATATATTCAAAAATCAAATATTTTCTGAAATCTCTTTTCAAAAATTATTTATTTAATTGAATTAATATATATATATATATATATATATATATATATATATATATATATATATATATATATATATATATACCAATAGGGAATATATATATATATATTTGCTATATATATATAGCAATAATATGTATGTATAATATATATATATATATATATATAATATATAACTCTTTCTTTTATATATATAATATATATATGTGTATAGCAATATGTAGCAATAACCAATATGTAACTTAATATATGTAACCAACCTTAGCCAACAACAACAACTTAGCAACAACAGCCTTAATAACCTTGCAATAATATGTATAGCACCATATAACAATAACTAACCAATAATAATATATATCATATATCGCCTATACTCTGAAGGTGGGACTTCCCAACTTATTGGGCAGTGCCAAGCGCTCCGCTCGAAGCAGCAGTCCATGCAAATCATGCCTATTTATGGACCATCAGACCCCTCTATGCCATGGGATTATCTTGTCAGCAAATGCTTTATAACAATATTTTGGATTTAAAGTGTATTATTAGTACTTTAAATAAATTTTACCATCTTACTACTAATATTATTATAATATTATAATTGGATATTTACAAAATCTCAAGATTTTCCACTTCCTCCTCAATGTCTTCTTCAGAGGACAAGAGATCCATATTATCTTTCAAAAAGATAAGGTGCTCAAAATTAAAAGCAATTAAGGCTGACCTCTTTGCCATCCAAAATATCCCACCAATACTAAATATTAGCTCTACAGCAGCAGAACTAGGGAGAAGTATTAAATTTTATGAACAAGTTCAACAGAATTCTGCCTATATGCTGAAAGGAAAGATGTCCTTGGTGAGAGGGTGCTGGTGTTAGTTCCTTCCAGCAGTCATTTACTAGTTAAAGGTGCTCACTTCCAAATCACTCTGCACTCCCTCTAGATATTTTGACAACCCTGTCCTGCTCACAGAAGGTCTATTTCTTCCAAGACTTTAGTAGAATCATGAAAGCCTCGACGCCTGCCGAGTCGATGCTAATGCTACGTGTCATGCTTCTATCAGCTCAGTAGCTAATACTATATATATGCTTAATATATATATATATATATATATATATATATATATATATATATATATATATATATATATACTCTTATATATATATATATACTATATATATCTCTCTCTTATATATAAATATATAGCGCCATATACCTGCTCACCTCTATATATATATAACACTCTTCTATATAATAACAACTCATAACAACTCTTATTATATGTAGCCAATAATAATATGTAATATGTAATAACATAAATATGGCAATAACCAACCTTGTATATATATATATAACAATAACCAATAACCTTCTTTCTTTTATAGCCAACATATATATGTATATGTAACATAATAACTAACCAATATGTAGCAATAATATAACAACTATATATAAATAATAACCTTAATAATATATAATAATAATATATAATATAATAATAATATATATATATATCTTTACTCTACCTATATATATATATGTATATATATATGGGTTTTACACAGATTTGATTAATATATATATATGTATATGTATATATATATATGTATATATATATGTAATATATATACATATATATATATATATATATATATGTTATATATATATATATAACAATATAATATATATGTAATAACTATATATATATATATAATAATAATATATATATATATATATATATATATATATATATATATATATATATATATATATATATATATAGATATATATATATATATATAAATAAATATATATATATATCATGTATACTGATCAATTTTGTGTAAAAAATAAATATATAATAATATATATATGAAATATATATATATATATGTAATAATAATAACTAATATATATATATATATATATATATATATATATAATAATAATATATATATATATATATATATATATATATATATATATATATATATATATATATATATATATATATGTATGTTGGAGTTTTACACAGAATTGATTTAGATATTGCCTAGTTTTGACAGATATAATTAATTAAAGTTATACTGTAGATGAGGGTAATAGCATTCAGTCTAAAAAATCAATTTAAATGTTATTTATTATATATGGTACCATTAAAGGAGGTTGAGATTGGTTTTTGAAGTTTAATTATTATAAAACAATTAATGTTAGTCTAAATCTAAAATTAGTTAGTTATAAACTTAAAAAAAAATTATATTTCTTTCTTTCCAATAATACTACTCCTTAATAAGTAAACTACACTTTCATTTTTAAAAAGGTGCGGAACAAGAGCGGAAGCTTTTTGATCCTAAGTGCAAGTCCATATTTCCTTACGTTCCACACCTCAACTAGTCCTCACCTGTATTCTGGTGGTCACTCGGGCAGACTAACGGACAAGAGCAGATGTGCCCACCTCTGATAACCATATATATTTATATATATATACATAGAGATATATACTCTTTCTCTCCACACTCCCTCTCTACTATATATATATATATATATATATATATATATATATATATATATATATATATATATATGCTATATTTAATACAACTTATTCTTCTAGAAAATCAATTATTTTCTAAAAATTTCTTTCTAAAATATTTATTTAATTGAATTAATTAAATGTACTCCTTTTTATAATTAAAGTTATTAATTAATTGAAATTATATTTAATTTTCATCTAAGTTTAGACTTTCAGTGTTTTGACTTACATTTCAATTTTAGCTAACCCGGCCCCGGCCTAGCCCCGGCCCCAACCCTGACGGCCCCGGCAGCCCGGCCCCGGCACCCGTCCCCGGCAAAATTCCCGCCCCGGTCGGTCCCTAGTTTATATATGTTTCAAAGGACATAGATTCCGATTTTGAGATTTTCATAACCCCAAAATGAGTTTGAGGACCCCTTGAGGGGGAGTAAGAAGAAAAAGAGAAGAAAAAGAAAGAAAAGTACAGAGTGGAAGACAGAGAGAGGAAGGAGGTAAGAGGAAAAGTAATAAGTCTCATATGACAGAGCACATGAGCCAGAGAATTAGAAGAAAAGCACAGAGTGCAAGCCAGAGAAAGAAGGAGGAAGGAGGAAGAAGGAAGAAGGAAGAAGTAAGAAGTCTCATATGACAGAACACATGAGCCAGAGTTAGAAGAAAAGCACAGAGTGTAGGACAGAGAGGAAGGAGGAAGAAGTCTCATATGACGGAGCAAATGAGCCAGAGTTAGAAGAAAAGCTCAGAATGCGTGACAGAACAGAAGGATGAAGGAGGAAGGAGTAAGAAGAAGTCTCTTGTACACCATTTGGCAGTGAAAATAGTGGTTGTATGTGTGGGTACAGGCACCGGTATGGACCGGTGCGGTGCAGGATGTAACTCTTAGCACCATATTTGTTGTGTGTCTTATATATGTTTTCAGTGATGTAAGCACGAATAACATAGTTTCAATGCTCTTAAAGAGTCTGGTTCCATATGAGATGGAGACTGAACCCAAAAACGAGATTTTGCCCTTATAATGAAATTTTAAAGGCCTATAAGTTATTAAATACATAGGCTTATGCTCTAACAGGAGCCTTATGCTGCACAAATATATGAAACTGCTACAAATAACTTAGCTGATACTCTAGTCATGCACAATGGCAACCAATTGTTGTTGTACATCTGAGGTGATAGAGTCAAAACCTAGCACTCGTCTTGTTAATGTGTGCTATGTCAAGTCCATGTACAAAGATGTGTGGGGTGAGGAGGGGTTAGTATATATATATATATATATATATATATATATATATATATATATATATATATATATATATATATATATATATATAGTCTTACATTTTATTTCAAACTAATGCATTTTATTTATAGAAACATGTTTCATTACTAAAGTTAAAGTTTAAGTTAAAGTTAAAGTTAGTCATACACAAAGGCAACCAAATGTTGCACACCTGAGGTGCTAGAGTCAAAACTAGCACTCGACTTGTTTAATGTGTGATATGTCAACTCCATGTACAAAGATGTGTGTGTATTGCTAGAGTTCGTATATACAGAGTCTTACACTTTATTTCAAACTGATGCATTTTATTTATAGAAGCCTGTTTCATTACTAAAGCTAAAGTTTAAGAAAAGTTAAAGTTAGTCATGCACAATGGCAACCAAATGTTGCACACCTGAGGTGTTCGAGTCAAAACTATCACTCGACTTGTTTAATGTGTGCTATGTCAAGTCCATGTACAAAGATGTGTGTGTATAGGTTAGAGTTCGTATATAGAGTCTTACATTTTATTTCAAACTGATTAAAATTTTAAGAAGTTTTATTAAAAAGCATGTACTTTACTGACCCTAAAACAGTAAAGCAGTAGCGCAAACACCTAGTACCTCCCCCCAATACCCGTCCATAACAGGGCCTGTTCTATTGACTTACTACTTCATATGTCGTTTTACAGCTTTACGATGTTTTAAGTGTAAGCATAACAAAATAAGTTCTTTTTGTATGTGCATAGCAAATAATTATTAAAAACATTTTGAGTTTTTACTAAATTTTTTATTCTTTAATTAAAAATAGTAACAACAAGTGCTTAAAGTCATATTTTAGCGTCAATGCTATTACAAACATTGCATAAAAACAAGTTCTTATGTATGATTTCTGCATAAATTTTATTAAAATCTTTTTATTCTTTAATATTTATAGCATAGAAATAGCATACCTAACACACCTTACGTGTGAATAAGCAGTTAGCAATAGCAAAATTCAATGCATAATGCCTGTAAAGTAGTTCACAACGCCTTACGAAACTTAGCCTATACCTACTTTTCCAAAATATTTATATCGTATCAATGCTATTTTTCTCTATCATAGTATTATTTAGCAAAAATTTACCATGACCTAACTATCTCAACACCTTACAAAACTTAATATATACCTACTTTTCCAACATAATATAATTCTAGCGTATCTATGCTATTTTATCTCATAGCATTGTGTTTGGCAAACTTTTACTAAATTACATTCATTGTCTTCATAAAACAATAAATAAATGTCACGATGAAACTGATTAGCACATAAAAATATTTCTTACCACTTGTTCATTCAAGTCAATATCGCCATCTTAGTTGGCACATCCAAAATTATAATGTTGGCTTGAAACTTGAGTTGTGTGACGACATAACTATACGTGGGAGGCAAGACTTAGAATAAATGTTGGCCTAACAAAGTTTAGAGTTGCTGAGCTACAGCCTGACCCTGAACCGAGGCGTGCTGCATGATTCAAAACTTACTAACATACCTTAGTATTTTGAGAATAAACTGCTTTCAATTCTTTCAATGTTGCTCCAGTCTCATAAAGTAAAGTGATAACATTACCTAAAATCTCAAACTAACCTCACCCCTACCCCCTCATATCAATGTAATAATATGGCTAAACTAAAACATAACATACTTAAAACATGTCTTGTATACAAAATGACTGTAACAAACTAGCAAAAGAGTAGCATGTACTGTGGATAAGCTATCATCATCGATAAAACTCAACCTAATCTTACCTACAGTCATATCTATGTCACTTCAATGTTAATTTAACATTAACACTACAATATTCCAACAAAAACTCAGCAAAAGTTTTTCGCACAAACTTTAGCTCAACGATCACACTGAAAAATGAATAAAAATTTAAACATATCACAATTTTTACTTCCAGCTAAGTTAGCATAAGGCACTTGAAGCTAATAGAATTCATTGTTTATGTTTGTTAATTTGATAATCCAAATCTAAAGGTGCCTTATATATATATGTATATATATATATGTATATATATGCTGCTACCACTCTCTCTTTCTTATATATATATGCTTAGCCTTATGCATGCATCATAACATATATAACCACTACTTCCCTTCATATGTATATATATATATCAGGGAGAGAGGGTCTGATGTATTGTCAGTCTTTAAGTTTCTAGGTTTTAAAGATTTGGGAATTATTAAGTTATTTTGACACTGTCGTATGAACTTATATTGTTGTTTTTTAATATTTGCTGATATCATTTGTTGTCGATAACTTAAAAATTTTCTTCGTAAGGAATTAGTAACTTGTCGTAGGTTGATAACGGGCATTGTTATATGTATTTAATTTTTATAAAGCCCAGCAAGCAATATAAAGGGCCCCTACAGGTTTTAATATTTATAAAGAAGGTTTAATTTCTTCTAAGTTTCAAATACAGCATGGCTGGCCTATAAATGTCTATGTCTATTGGTTCTAGATGAAGTACCTTCTAGTTGGGAGGGAGTTTGGTGAAAACTAGTGAAGGATGTGTTTAGTTGAAAATAGGTTGGGGAGGTAGTGGTAGAGTGGCACTTAGAAAACTATATTTGTAGATATGATATTGGAATAAAGAGGAAAATGAGAGATTGTTCACCAGCCTTTATGGTAACCATTCAAAAACACATTTTTCTTTAAAAGCAATTATAAACTAAAAAGAGGCTTTACTTATATATGTGTTTGTAGACAATATAAGGTCTATCTTGGTGATTCCCAACATTTTGTATTCACGGCACTATTTGAGAAACATTCAGTTTTTAAGGCACACTTGTTATAATAATAATAATAATAATAATAATAATATTAATAATAATAATAATAATAATAATAAATAATAGTAATAATAATAATAATAATAATAATAATAATAATAATAATAATAATAGCAGTAATAATAATAATAATAATATAATAATAAGCCGTAATAATAATAATAATAATATGTGCAGGCAATGTAATAATAATAATAATAATAATATAATAAAAATAATAATAGCTAATAATAGATTTTAAATTTAAAATATATATAAAACATACTTTAAATTTATTGGAATTTACTGGTTTAGAATAGATGAAAATAATATTAATGAAATTTGTGCTTGATATGGGCACAAATATGTGTGCTAGGTCAGTGTTTAGTGCAACAAGAAACACGCATATTTTCTTCAGATTCAACAATCTATTTCATAATTTACCTTTAGTACCATGAAGGCCAGACACGAGAAAACTTATTCACACAAATTATGATGTTGAGAAAATGTAAAAGGAAACTTTTAATGAAGCACGCTGCTAGGTTGGGATACTCACTTTTGTATGCCAAGCCAAAAGCAACCTTGGTGGTCAGTCTCTTACCCTTAAGTTTAATTTTCAGTAAAGAATCAGGGCAGAGATCATTAAATTCGTCTCTTTCATTGGCACCAGCTGATCTAAGTTCAGCTAATCATATATGCCAGTAATGAAAATGGAAACAAGTCATCAGGGTTGTAGCTTGGAAAAGAGGAAAATACTTATCTACCATACTTAATTTTGATAAATAGTGCAAAATGAATCTTTTTAAACGCAACGCATTAGTTTAAAGAATTTAAAGGGATGAAGAATTTGAAAAATCATTTTCTCAGTGTGAGCTTTCCAAACTATCTTTCATGAAACATTTCATTTATTGGTTTCAAGGAGCTACTTGTTTCTTAATTAAATTCCGTGCAATGATGTAAGTTAAGTATTTAGTTTACTAAAAATATCAAGTAAATGTGATCTTCAAAAACCTGTCATCATTTTTCACAACCTAGAAAAATACATCATTTCTCTTTATAAAGACTTTTGGTTCTTTGAAGGTGTGAGAGCATGGTTCAAATACTCTTACGGATAACATCGCTTCTGGCGTGTAATAATAATGAGTTATATAGAGGCATCCATTTCACAACATATTTTTCAAAGTCATAACTGGGTGCGATTTAATGTAATTTATGTTTACCAGCTGATTTACATGAATTTACCTGGCGAACTGCTCACTTTCAATTTTTTTCCTGAAACTTCAATGATCTATTTTCACTTGTGAAATCATATAAATCTTATACTTTCCTGTCGTGATGAGACACCATCAGTACATATTCACAACAGTCGTTTTAAGAAAAGACCATGGGTTGTTGAGGTGGAAGGAGATGAAGCAGAAAATATCAGCACCGGTACTAGTTGTTTTTCAACTCTTTTGAACAGCTGGCTCACAAATATATTTGCCAATTCTAATAAATCTACAGAATCCGGAAGCTGGTTTTTGGCAGTAATATCAGTGCTTTTCATATGTTACATAGAAGACATAGTGACTTTTTTATTTATCTATGACTTATTCATTTACTCATTTCAAATGTTTGTTTCAAATATTCATATTATTTAAATAAGTAATTTGTTTGAGGAGAGAACAGCGCAATAGCGATCTCGCGTCACCCAGTAGGTTCAACGATAATTTTGCGCGCCAGGGACCCAATGTCTCCTCTCTCCAAGTTGTGGGGTTTCATTTTTGTTGGCGAAACAGTTCAACAACTTTAAATGAAGCTTCGAGGAACAGCGTCGCGGTAGCTCTGTTTCAACGTTTATAACCAGCTTTCACTTGATTTTCTATTATGCTGCTTGAAGAAATATAGGCCAGGTTTCTGGGATACACTGGAGTGCTTCGTAATGAGTGCCTCTTCAGTTTGCTGGGGACCGACTACCATTGCCTGGCATTTCACCACACGCCTTTATAGGAACGTGGATTATCTGCGTAATTTGTTTCATATTGTGAAAATCCATCAAGACAAATAACTCTCTAAATACGTTATAAATGAAAAGAAATTTTTTTGATATTTTTGAACAGAAATGATAATGTTCAAATTACTTTCACTTAAAGTAGGTTTTACATCGCTCTCCTCGAGTTTACGTTTTCTTATTACAAACTTATCCATTTCAGAATTGATCAACATGTAACACTTCAAAACCTTAATATATTAAATTAATTTTATTTATTTATTGACTCTACTCTACTGATTCTACCCAAAGCCTTCTGTAGTACAATATATATATATATATATATATATATATATATATAACTCATATATATATATATATATATATATGCCATGCATAATATATCTAACTTGCGCAAAATATTATATCATATGTAATAACCAATATGTAATAACATATATAAATCAACCATAGTATATATCATATGCCATATATATATAACATATATTTATATATGTTAATAACCAATAACTAATAATATATCTATCAACGCAATAGCCAGTAATAGTAATATGTAACCAGCCAGCCAGCAATAGCAGCCAGCAATAATAGCCAGCCAATAACCAGCCAGCGCAGCAATAATATATATATAGCCGCCAATAATAGCCTTCTTCAACAACTTATGATATATATATATATATATATGGTTTAGTTTGCTTTAGTGATTTGTGGTTTAGGATCATTCCCAGCTATTACACGCTACTACGATATTTTATTCAGAACTTACTTTTATGTTATGTCAGGGGTAAAACTTTGTTATGTTTGCAATTATTTATTGGGGATTATGATAGTTAGGTAGGTCAAATGCAAATTTTTGTTAAAATATTACTATGTTAAGGGGAAGAGGAACTTTATTACGTTAGCGTAATATATTCACGTTGTTCTGTATGATAGTGAATAAGGGATGTGATAAATTTTTTGTTAAATATTGCTGTATCAATGCCAAAATTAATTAATATCATTGAGATAACAGGCTGAAAAGTATGAATAGGTTGCATTTATGCAATGTTAGTTACTTTACTGATGTTGGGGTGGGACTTTGTTCAATGGTTAACAGTTTATTCATGCATAAGTTGTGTTAGGTTTGTCATTTACACTATTTTCTTAGCTCAGGTTATGCTATGTTAGCTTTATTGATGTGAACTTTATTACGTTAGCGTATATTCGTTGATTAGTGATGGTAATTAGCCAATGTTATGATAACCTTTTGTTGCATCTTCACCATATTAAATGCCAAATTAACATTGTACTGTACTAGGGTATGCTTGAGAAAGTATAGACAAGTTACGATTTTTATGTTATGTTAGTTACTTTACTGACGTGTAAGGTTTGAAACTTTGTTAACGTCGCACACATCAAACCTATTGCATAATGTTTCAAAAACGAACCAAACAAGAATCATAGGTATTGCACAATGTTTCGAAAAGTGGGAGGAGTTTGAGCAAATTCTCGAATTGTATCTGATAACTCTATTGAAACAGGAAATACAAATACATACGTGAAACGAATTGCTCGTAAGTCATAGATATGAAAATACAAATATATGATACGATTTCATGTTTAAACAAGTTATTACATGACATGTTGTATAGACTTTCCACCTTAAATACCCATGGTTCCAGTTCATTTTATATCCTTGTTTACTCTTATGATTAAGTTTGAAAGAAAGAATCACCATTACCTTTGAGGACTGCTTACGCACACGATTCCATCAATGTAGACATTTTCGCTGTGCTGGTACGATGACATCTCCTCCCCTCTATTTACTCCTCTTTTTGATATCTTTACGAGGTCTTTCATTATACCCAATGATGTGTCATTTATATTTACATTTAATGAAGCCAGATAGCAAGGCCGATCAATTTAGTTTATTCAACCATGGTTCAAATAATAGACCCTTATTCATTTACAATGTGGTGAAGAATCCATCAAGAATATCGACTTCGTTGCAGCTTGGGTAACGGATGAGTGTGTGTTATCCGATGCATCGAGGCGTAGTGAAATATCTGACTGGGGAGACAGTGAGAATGGTTCTAATAGAATATATGCTGCTTTCTCGTCATGTGACAATATTAAAAGCCTTGATGTACGCAACTATTGGAGACCAATCGATGGGGCGACCTTCTGGCGTACATGTATAGGTTTCACAGTTCGAACATCTGAAAATATTACAGCTTTGATTAAAATAAAAAATGAATTAACATCGCATCTTAACGATGTTGACATACTCGAGGACTTAATACATATAGCTTACGATGTAATCTGTGATATTTACACTGAAACATATGGTTTACCGTAAAATGCGGTATACAGGAGTGCACTAATAACTATCAGCATGGATACGCTTACTTCTCTCTGGAGCGATAGAATGAATGCTGTTGAACCAAAATATGCAGAAAAATGGTTTAGTGTTGCAGATGACATTTATATTTACATCCTTTCAAAGGGTGTTGAATCTCTGGAGAGATATATAGAACTTACTCAATTTATACAGAATCCTCTGTCCTCTGATTAGACGAATTAATATGTTTAAAATAAAACTTATATGTTTTTATGTATTTATATAATGCTCTTTTCATTGAAAATTATGTTATAAAAAATGAAAACTTGTTTTACTTCCCCTCATGTGAACTTTATTGGTTAAGATGTTAGTGAAGGCTGTTTATTCGTTCGGCTGTTTGGTTCGTTTTCGAAACATTAGGCTATACATTTGATTCTTGCTTGTAATAGGGTCAACATAACAAATTTATTAAAAAACATTTTATGTTTTTGCTAATGTCTTTATGTTTTATAACATTAGCATAGTAATTTATTTTATCTATTAGGATATCAGCTAACATAACAAAGTTTTATCCTCGGTAGAGTTAAACTATGAACATAACATACTTAACACACACAACAGCCGAACGAATAAACAGCCATCATTAACTTAACCAACCAATAAAGTTCCACATGAAATCAAACAAGTTTTCATTTTTTTATAATTTTCAGCTAAAACTTGTCACTTGCGCCGAAACATACGGCACAAGCGTTAACCATCCATTCGTTGCAATGTTTGACAAGGACACGCTGGACTGTGAATGCTCGTAATGCGTCTACTAACTCGCCTATTTTAGTAGCGTCGTTATCGCTCAAGCGCTATCATTCTGGACCCATTGAATGCGCTCTATACCGCCCATACGGTAGATATCTTTCAGTGTATATGCAGACCCATCGTGAGCCGCTATGTGTGAGTCTCAGTATCAACATCCGTAAATGCGTGTTAATTCGACCCTATTTGGCAAGCTTTGTATTTCAGCCATTTTGTATCTTCATGTACGCCAGGCGTGCGATGATCTCAATGGTGCGGCCAGCCAGGCGTGAGGAAAGCGGCTGCCGCCCAGTAGAACCATTGCGCTATTTTTTTGTCGTGACTCGCGCGATGCGTCGGATAACGCGCCATCCGTCTGGCACGCAGCGAAAGTCATTGTGGCGTGATTGAATTTGCAACCAATAAAATGGACGGGGTCTGTGAACACTATGACGGTAACCCAATGAGATCGATGCCCATTCGTTTGCGATAAATGACACGTAGTAACAGACCTCGTAGATATCAGCTGTAACATATACTGTCAGCCAGCTGAAATATTCTTACTGTTAATCAGTGGCAGTCCTCAGGTAGTTTCAACCAATAATCATAGAGGATATAGCCTGCAGGCTGGTACAAACGGTCCAAAAATACTGAACATTTGCTTCAATATTTGCATTAACGGAATGATCGCTATCCTCCTATTAATATATTCTCTTTCAGAGTGGCCTTGGGTTTCGGGAGAAAGAAAATGAGAATGGTAGGGAAGATGATTGATTTCTGTGAGGAGAGATATGTGTGTAAGTATTATCTTCTTTAAACACAAGAATATTCGTAAGTATACTAGAGTTCGTGTATGTAGAGTTGGTATTGAAGTGAAAAGTATGATTGATTTTATGTTGGTGAAGAAAGAGATGTTGAAGCATTTGTTGGATGCTAAATCAGTGATGGGGTTAGAAATGGGATTATCGGATCATATGTTGTTTTATGTAAAATTAAGTTAGTGGTGGCTTGGATGGAGAGGAAGGTGATAAAAGAAGAAGTGGGTGAATTAGGTGAGGAAGTTCAATGAACAAGATGTGGAATAAGCTTGCCATTTTAAGGCGCTTTGCCGAAATAAATCAGTTGGATGTGAGCACATGTTAGAACTGAAAAAATCTGGAAGCAAATGAAGGAAGCGGTTGCGCAATGCAAAAGAAGTATGTGGATGTGCAAAAGCAGGAAGTAAGAATGTTAACTGTGAGTGGTGGAAAGAAAAGGTGATTCTAGAGGTTAAAAGTAGAAAAGAAGCGTGGTTAAAAGTACTAAAGGGAATGGTGAGGTTTCAAAAGAGAGATATTTGGAATTATAAAAGAAGGAAAAAAGGAATACTAAAAGATACATACGTAGGAGAAAAATAAGGTTAAATGAACAGTTTGGAAGGAGGATGAATGGTGACTTACAAGGGAATAGGAAAGCTCTTCTGGAAGAAAGCGCGAAAAGTTAAGAATGAGAAGTAAATATGCTTAGAATAATGAATAGAGATTGTGTTTTCGTAACTGATAAAATGGATGTGAGAAGAGTGTGGAGAGAACACTTCGAAAAATCTGCATAACATTAGCAGTAACGAAGAGGGGATAATGAATGTGTATGGGTTTGATGATGTAAGAAGGAATAGATATTTTGGGGATTCGGTCATTAGTAAGGAGGAGGAGGTATTGTGTAGAGTGAAAAGTTGAGGAAGATGAACCTTCAGGTATAGATCAAATTACAATTAGATTATCAAGAACTGAGGTGAAATAGTGATTGAGTGGATTTGGAGATTGTATAGCAAGACGTTTATAAGGAGACATCTCGTCGGGGCTCAACAGAGAGCAGTAATAGTACTCTTATATAAGGTTAAAAGAAAGGAGATAAAGGAGTAGCTGTGTAGGAGTATAGGAAGTGGTTTGTTGTTGAGTGTTGTAGGAAGAAGATATATGCTGGTATTTTGGTCAAAAGAGTGCGTTGAATGATTGAGGGACTGATTGGTGAAGAAGAAGGTACGATTTAGAAGTGGTAGATAATGTGTGGATCAAATCTTCACCTTGAAACAAAATGATTAAGAAAGATGCAGTCAAAATAAATTGTATTTAGACATTATGGATTTGCAACAGGAGTATTATAGGATTAATAGGGAAGCTCTACGGCAGGTATTAGTGATATATGGTGTTGGAGGTAGGCTTCTGATTGGAATCAAAAGAATATATGACGAAAGTGAAGCGTGTGTAAGAATAAATGGAGTTGAAAGTGATTGGTTTAATATTAATAGCGCAGTGAGGCGAGATTTGTTATGGAACATTAATTATTCAATTGTATATGTATGGATTTATGAAAAAGAAATTAGAGGTAAGGGTGGCAGGGGGATGGTGTTAAGAATGATGGAGAATGGAAGAGAGATTCAAGGCGCCCCTACCTATTGCTACGGATAATTTGGTTTGAGTGACGAATCTGGGAGGGTTGCAGAAATTAGCAGGGTTTGGCTAGGGTGTGCAAAAAGGATGGGTTTAAAAGTAAACGTAGGTAAGAGTAAGGTTATGGTTGTGAGTGAGGAAAGTCTTCGGTGTGAAGTCATGTTGGATGGTGAGCAACTGGAGCAAGTGTCTGAGTTTAAATATTTAATATATATATGTTGGATGAAAAGGGAACGGATGATACACAGTGTAGTAGGAAAGTTGTGAATGGTGGGAAAGTGGCTGGAGCAATTGTATCCTTGGTGGATGTAAAGGGTATTAGTCTTGATTGCGATCAGGGGTCTTACATGAGGGTATGTAGCTACCAGTGTTAATGTATAGCAGTAAACTATGAGGTCTGGAATAAGAGGTATAGATCTAAAGTACAATGTGTTCAGATTGATAATCTTAGGGGAGTGTTCGGTGTGAGAAAAATTGAGAAAAGGAGAAATGAACGCATTAGGGAACTGTATGGTGTAAAGAAAGGAGTAAAGGAGAGAATAAATGAAAGTACATTGAAATGGTTTGGTCATGTGGAAAGGATGGATAATAGTCGGTTGGCTAAGCGGATGTATAGTGGTGAGTGTGCTGAGAATCGACCGGCTGGGAGACCGAAGAAAAAGTGGATTGAATCAGTAAAGGATTACCTAGAGGAGAGGAATGTGAGTTTGTCAGAGGCGAGAAGAAAGGTGTATAGTAAGAGTGAATGGAGGGTTTGTGAAGGGGGTATGTTTGTGGCCACCTGGTCCAAAGGAATATGAATCTAGATTGACGAGATGCCATAGTGAGAGTCCGTCAGGTTCCGTGAAGATCTAGGGTGGATTTTTCTGAAGCTACTGAGTGAGATCACTAAAATTATAAAAGGGGCTGTAAGCCTGGGCTTTTTCTAGTTTCGCCATATTCTTCTACTACTTTTTCTCTGTTTCCAATGCATGTGACGCACCTTACCCCAGTCTTGGGGAGGAGAGAAGGTGGGTGATGATTATATATATATATATATATATATATATATGTAGTATATATATATACAGCAACTGCTATGCTGTAACAACCTTATGTAGCCCAGCCAGCCTTATGTGGCAGCAGCAACCTTGTAGCAATAGCCAGCCAGCAGTGTAGTGTATGCTGCTGTACTATATACTAATAATAACATATGCTGTAGCCAGCCAACCATATATATATATAGTAGTATGTATATGTAACTCAATATCGGTGATGGGCGAGAGATCCGGCGGCTTTGGTTCAGATCCGAATCGAATCCGTGTGTGGGAAATGTTCTGAATCGGATGGATCGAATCCAACACCTCCGGATTCAATCCCCGATAATCCGTGTGTGTGGAAATTCTCGAATCCAGTCAGTCCGAATCCCGTAATAAAAGCTTGAATCCGAAGATCGAATTCGGATTCAGATCCCTTTCAATGATTTTTACAACCAAAAATACAACCAGCAAAAATTTGACATATTTCTTTTCAAATATTTATGGGATATATAAAAATTGTTTTCATTTTAATTTTTTTACTGCCTGATATGCATATTTATTTACATGTTAAATAATTTCTGTTAATATTATTAATAGATATATATATATATATATAATAACTATATATATATATATATATATATATATATATATATATATATATATATATATATATATATATATATATATATATATAAATTAATATATATATATTTATATATATATATATATATATATATATATATATATGGAATTGATTTAAAATTATGGTAAAAATTTTTTGTAACTGATAAGAAAATACAAAAATAAGGTTAAATGTTTCTATAAAGATTATGACGTAATATTACTTAGTTTTCTTCTGGCTGTCTGTATGTATTTTTACTAAATATTTTGTATCTACAGAAATCATATAAGGTTTGAAACCCTATATTTGGGATAGTACTATTTGTGTAGTACTAATGACGACAAAAACATAAATTACTATAACTTTAAAAATGTGGCCGTTAAAGGAAGTATTTGAGAACATTCCATAAAAATGGATGACTTGAGGTTAAAATGTTAAGGAACCAAAAAAACACCTATTGTTGTACACAGAATCAAATGGTAAAACATTTAATAAATTATGACTATTAATAAGGGAGAATGTAAATTTTAGTAATTGGAAACATTTAAATAATAACAACTCTTCCACAAACAGCTACTCCTTCCATTAAACATTTCAGCACATTGTTGACCAAAACAACCAACTATTGTATACAATAAATGCATTGTCTGTTTGTGTTACACATTACAATGTAACTCATTGACTGTGTGTCTCTCTTACGTGTTTCTTTCGTTATTGAATATGGAACGTAATTACCACGTGTATTCATACTCTGAACTAGCTGACAT
>JABUQX010141577.1:27500-35000 GCA_015478945.1 Trachelipus rathkii
TAGAGAGAGAGAGAG
The DNA here is from genome assembly GCA_015478945.1 of Trachelipus rathkii. NCBI lineage: Eukaryota > Metazoa > Arthropoda > Malacostraca > Isopoda > Trachelipodidae > Trachelipus > Trachelipus rathkii. Next base: position 27,516 of record JABUQX010141577.1, read on the forward strand.
AGAGAGAGAGAGAGAGAGAGAGAGAGAGAGTGAGAAATTTGAACTGATTTCGTGGTACATTTAAGTAAGTTACTTTTTAAACCTATTTGAGATATCGTAAATTTTATTTGAATCCTTTTTAATTGAATTTTAATTATTTTAATTATTTTTATTTGAATTACTTTTATTATTTACGTATTTTTATTATTTTTATTTTATTTTTTGTTATAACATCTCTCATCCTGAGAATCACAACGTGAAACGTTGCATTGAATGCGATTCGTAAAAGCACGTGGCAGACGTCCGTGCTATTATTCTCTTTAATTCGAAAAATTTATTCATTTTATTTGAATTATTTTATTCATTTTTATTTGAATTATTTTTATTATTTGAGAGAAGACAGAGAAGAGAGAGAAGAAAGAGAAGAGAGAGAAGAGAGAAAAGAGAGAGAGAGAGAGAGAGAGAGAGAGAGAGAGAGAGAGAGAGAGAGGAAGGAGAGATAGGACTTGAAGTATATATATATATATATATATATATATACTCTCATATATATATAACTATATATATATATATATATTTATATATATATATATATATATATATATTAGCGTGTTTGACCATGATATTTGACATTAACCTTGCCAGCGGATACCCTAATACCCAGCCTACCACACCCTAGCCTAAACCTGCACCTAACCTGACCTTACCCTAACATAACCTAACCTAACCTAACTAACTATTCTAACTGCGTACACCTACACCTAGCTTACACACACCTATCACTACTCCTGCACTACCTCCACCCCGCCTTGAGCTCATCCAGGTAACTGATGCCTAGCCTTTGGTGGGTATCTGTGCTAACATGAGGTCATGTAGGAACCTGACCTGTATGGATCTATCCTAACTTATTTCCATCCGTGCACACACACACACACACACACACACACACACACACACACACACACACACACACACACACACACACACACACACACACACACACACACTATACACATATATACTTATATATACACACACACACACACACACACACACACACACACACACACACACACACACTCACTATGACACTTATACACACACATTCACTATGACACACTTATACACACACATTCACTATGACACTTATACACACATTCACTATGACACTTACATTACACTTATACACAAGCGGTCACAAACACACACACATACACACACCCACTTGCTTATACACATTCACTATGACACTTACTCAACATCGACCCTTACACTTACATTTACACTTATACACATGTATAAACACACGACCAACCCTTTGGTCTTCCATGGGTCAATTTTAGCCCATCCTAATTTTAGGCACTTAAACATTTTTATTAAAAACATATACTTTACAGACCTTAAAGCAGTAAATCAGTAAATCAATAGAGGTGTTAACTAACACCTAGGGGGATTAGTATGCTTTTGTTTTACTGTTTTACTGCTTTAACATGTTTTACTGCTTTAACTCATGTTTTACTGCTTTAACTTATATGTTTTACTGCTTTAACTCACATATTTATTAACATTACATACCTTAAAGCAGTAAATCAGTAAATCAATAGAGGTGTTACCTAACACCTAGGAATAGTATGCTTTTGTTTACTGTTTTACTGCTAACATGTTTTACTGTTTTTAACTTATATGTTTTATATTTACTTCACATATTTATTAACATGCATACCTTAAGCAATAAATCAGTAAATCAATAGAGGTGTGACCTAACACCAAGGGGGGATTAGTATGCTTTTGTTTTACTGCTTTACTGCTTTAACTCATGTTTTACTGCTTTTGTTTTACTGCTTTACTGCTTTAACTCATGTTTTACTGCTTTAACTCATGTTTTACTGCTTTAACTCATGTTTTACTGCTTTAACTCATATGTTTTACTGCTTTAACTCATATTTATTAACATTACATACCTTAAAGCAGTAAATCAGTAAATCAATAGAGGTGTGACCTATCACCAAGGTGGGATTAGTATGCTTTTGTTTTACTGCTTTACTGCTTTAACTTTCTGGTTTACTGCTTTAACTTTCTGCTTTACTGCTTTAACTTTCTGCTTTACTGCTTTAACTTTCTGCTTTACTGTTTTAACTTTCTGCTTTACTGCTTTAACTCATATATTTATTAACATTATGTTTTTTATTTTGTTTTAATACTTTTTATTTTTTTTATTATTATTTTTATTTATTTTTATTATTATTTTTATTATTTTAATTTTATTTTTATTTTTATTATTATACTTAGTGTTATTTACTTCATGCCTATTGTTATTATTATTTAGAACACACACACACACACACACACACACACACACACACACACACACACACACACACACACCACACACACACACACACATATACACCTTAACACACACACACACACTTACACTTGTACACACATTCACTATGACGCCTTACATTCACTATGACACTTATTTACCCATAGACCTTATTTACTTATACAGCAAGTGCACACATTCACATGATACTTATACACATTCACTATGACACTTACATTTGTCCATAGACACTTACATTTACACTTACACTCACACACCGGAATTTACTTACACTCACACAGATTTACTTACACTCCACACATTTACTTACACACACAGATTTACTTACACTCGCACACAGATTTACACACACACACACACACACACACACACACACACACACACACACACACACACTCACTTACACATATAACGTATAATTTATTAAAACATTTTTATGTTTTAATTAAACACGTACATTATATTACTCATTCAAATATAACTAAAAATATTTTTTCAAGGTTTCTTAAAACTTCTATAATAAATCAATCATTATCTTTTAACAAAGAATTTATTAACTGTTAATACTTTTGTTTATAAATTTTATTATAGCTATCAAGTTTTAAAATAACTTTTACTAAAATTTTTATGAAATTTTATTAAAAACATATATTTTACAATACCTTAAAACAATAAATCAGTAAATCAGTAAGGCCAACCCCCTCTACATCAAGCTATGCCACGTTTTGTTCTATTGACTTACTGCTTTACATCATCTTTAGCCATGTAATAAGTATAAAATAACAAAATAAGTTCTTCTCTGCTAACATAACATGTATTTTATTAACATGATACAAAGTTTTTATTTAAAATAACAATTATTCACTTACATGGATATTGTAGACTCGATGTTAAAAAAAGCTAAAAGTTTTTTAAAAAAATACGGATTTTCTTTATTATTACAATTATTAACAATATTATGTTGACAATCCATCACGAGAAAACACAACAACCCACACTCCTTCAGATACAAAACTGACCTCTCTCTGTAAAATGTGTTGAAATAAATACTTTGGGTCTAGAATTAGGATAATCCTTTTGTAACCGAGAGGCAATTTAGGCCCCTAATTCCAAGTCAAAATATTTTCAAACTGACCTTTTTCTGTAGTAAAATGTGGTGCAATAACAACGTTAAGGCCAAAATTTAGGCCTAAATTTAGGATAAGCCTTTTTGTAGACGAGCTAATTTAATCCTATTACCAGGTCAAAGGTAATTCCCGTATAGACAAAGAATCATTGTTATTATTATTTTTATAAATATTATATTTCAAACTGAAACATGCTGGATCGGAAAGATCCTTTAAGCAGATAAAAGGAAATATTTTCCCTTACTTGTGATTGGTCAGGGTAATCCTTATCTCTATATGACCTCGTATGTGATTGGTCAAGAATTATTTTATCGTCTTTTTGAAAATTAACTTTGTTCTTTAAACTTGTATTTGAGCAGGTGTGTGTTTATTATCTTTTAGACCCAAACTCATTTTTAAAATCACTATGTGGTCATTTTAGCTGTTATGCAGTGCACGAGTTATCTGATTTGGCATTAAAAAGTGTTTTATTTTACAGTAATATATCATATTTATAATAAGCTAATGCTCACATTGAGAATAATTGTAATTTCACTAGAATAGATAATAATTAATTCACTAGTTCATAAGCTAACCACCAAGGCGCACACCCGCAAAGGCAGCCAACCCCGCACCTGCTGGTGCGTCCCGCCGCGTCCCCGCCCGCCGCGCGTGCATCGCCCGCAGAGCGCAATGTTCTGCGTTCCCGCCCGCCGCGTGCGCACGCCCGCAGGCGCGATATTTCCGCGCGAGATGAGAGGCATATATATGTTTCATTCCGTGCTGTGGCGCCACGAGGCCCAGCAGTACATTTACTGTGCGCCTGCAGGCTGCCCAGGCTGGGGGCTGGCAGAGACACTGCATTGTCAGCCAGGTGTGCATCACTCTATTCTAGTGAAATATAATTATTCCTCAATAATATTAATGCGTTACTAAAGCGCACCTTCACAGGTCAGCAACTGTGCCTGGCTGGCAGTATGTTTTAAAATGAAGTTTGGAGTCTAAGATAATAAAGCTACACTGCCTGCTCAAATACAAGTTTAACGGCGTTAATTTTCAAAAAGACGACAAAATGGGCATCGTGCACGGTCTTTGCTGAAATTGAGTTACCTAGTAATCAGTAGCATTCGCTTTGCTTAGCTTTCCAGTCCACCAGGTTGTGCAAAGTAATGGCTGTGATTCTTTGTCCCATAAAATTACTGCTGACACCCTGTCAATAAGGATGAAATCAACATCTACAAAAAGACTTATCTAAAATTTGGGCCTAAATTCAGGCCTAACGTGGACCGATACGCCCGATCGTAGTATATTTTGACCTGAATTAGGCTTAAAGCACTCGTTACAAAGGGACCATCACAAATTTGAGGCCTCGTCAGCATTTGGTCACCTGGCTGGGAGGTGCGGGATCATTATCAACATTTCTCGTGATGGACCGATCGGCTGCCCGCATGGGTAATGTAATGTAAAGAAAGGCAGATTATTTAAACTTTAGTGACACGGATGGCATCAGCTATAAATGTGAAGTGGTGGTATTACATTTAAATAAAAACAAAATGATTTCCTACATGTTACCAGCAACGTTATTTTGTACATATTAAAATGATAATAAAGCTGGTAAATCAACGATAAGCTATGCAACAGTCATTACAACTTTAGGCCACGTAAATATATGTTTTTAATATTTCATGCGCGAGTAAAAGTATTTTTAAAACGATCAGTGCAAAAACTATAAAAAGAAATCATTGGCACGATTAATAATAAATTCTTTACTCAAGATGTTGATTGGCAAACTTTAGTAATTTGTTATTTGAGTAGTATAATAAATGGCATTTGAAGCAAAACATAAAATGTTTCTAAATTGCCGTTGCCTTGTGTAGTAGGCCAACCGTACCAACTGGCCACCAATGTAATGTTGCGAAATTCTGATGTGCTAGCAAACAGTGTACAAACCCAATCAGTATTTAAATCTGGCTGTTGTGTGTCAATGTGAGGGTCTGTGAACGCAAATATATCATAATGGCCGAATTCGTGAAAATGGCAGCTGTGGGGGTGTTTCTATGGAGGCAAAAATGCAGCCACTGTAAAACAAGATACCAAACAATGTTATCAGCTCCCAATATGTCTGTGTTTATCTTATTGATGTTATATTCTCAGTAATGATATTAATATTATTATTGTTAAATATTAGTAACAATGGGCGAAGGTAAATTGTACTAAAGGTAATAAAGAAAAACTCATTAAATCAAGCTAAAGCTAAAAACTCAAAAATAAATAAAAATAATAATGGCGCTCAAATAAAAAGAATTATTATTCAAAACATATTAATAAGGAATATGAGAGTTAAGCATTAAACTGAGAAAGTTAAAGCTAAGCGTCAAAGTTAAAGCTGGCTGAAGTTAAGCACAGTAAGCTGTGATTAAGCAGTAAAGCATTAAAAATAACATGAGTCACACACCATTGATTTTTGATTTTGCTTTAAAAGGTATCAAATATAACGGATCGCACCAATGCTGAGGATAAAGCTGTGCGGCCATGGTTAAGCGTACCTTGAGATGCGGTAAACAGAAAGTGCACACAGTAAGCTGAAAGTGCGGTAAACATGAGTTAAGCAGTGCAGAAATAAAAAGCCTGTCCTGGTCAGGTCACACCTGACTGATTTACTGCTTAAGGGTGAAATAGCCAGTATAAATAATATTGAGTTAACTGTTAAAGCATATAAAAAGTTAAAGAAACGATATACTCAGCACTCAGAGTCCAAAAGCAAATAAAACAGTAAAGGCAAAGCTTATACTATTCCCTGGTGGTCACCTCTGTAGACGATTTTACTTGGGCGCAATGTTGTAATAAATATGAGAGTTAAACACAGTAAAGCCCAGCTATGAGGTTAAAAACGTGCTGAGTTAAGCACAGTGAAATGGTTAAAAGCATTAAGGCAGTGAGTGCTATTACCAGTGGGCCAGTTAACACCTCTATTCCACACTGGAACCCCACTGTAGGTCTGTAAAAAGCCATCATGTTTTTAGCAAGAAAAATGTTATCCTGGGAAGAACCAAACCAGCTGAACACCAAAAGGGACAATCGTATCCCCATAACATAGTAGTAAATGGTGACTCTATGGTATTGGCCAGTGGGTATTTGTGCCGCGAAATGGCTCCCGGGGGGTATTGGTATTGCGCACTTGTATGAGATGTAGTATGGCACCCAGCGTCTGCAGCAGGCCAAGCTGGCAAAGTCTCGCCAGCGCAAGTGTCGTAGTGATATTGCAATATCTAAATGTCGCCAATGGCGCCATTAAACTCAGCCAGCGCTATTGTCCCATGTGTGTGTGTCTTGCCCATACCTAATTTATAAGGGTAATGTATCTTCTTCAAGCTATAAATAATGTTAATAATGTGTATCTTCCCAACCCATATTCATTCAATATTAATAATAATAACAATATTCATGAAGTAAATAACACTAAGCTAATATATTCTATTCTAATATAATATTCAATATGTGTGTGTGTGTGTGTGTGTGTGCACGGATGGAAATAAGTTAGGATAGATCCATACAGGTCAGGTTCCTACATGACCTCATGTTAGCACAGATACCTACCAAAGGCTAGGCATCAGGTACCTGGATGAGCTCAAGGCAGGGTGGAGGCTAGGTGCAGGTGTAAGTTAATAGCTAGGTGAGTGTACGCTGGGTTAGGTTGGGTTAGGTTAGGTTAGGTTAGGTTATATTTGAGGCTAAGGTCAGGCAGGTTGGAATTTGGAGTTTGAAGCTAGAGTGTAGGCTGGGTATAAGTATCCGGCAAGGTTAATGTCAGAAATATCATGGTCAAACAATGTTAATATATATATATATATATATATACATATATATATATATATATACTAATATATATATGTAATAATAATATATATAACTATATATATATGTATATATATATATATATATATATATATATATATATGTATATGTAATAATAATATAATATATATATGCAATATAAATATATATATATATATATATATATATATATATATATATATATATATATATATATAT
>JABUQX010141578.1:0-10000 GCA_015478945.1 Trachelipus rathkii
CACTTGCAAAAGGTACAGTCTGAAAGGATGGAAACAAGTCTATAATTTCTATACCAAGTAAAACATCTACTTTAATATGACTATTTACATGTGAATCATTAAAATTACTATCTGCAAAATTTAAACCATTAAGTTTCATATTTTTAATAACATCAGGAATGCCATCTACTTTATAATTTATATTTAATTCATCATCTATTAGAAAAGGAATGAAAACTATTCTTTTAAAAACTCTGACTCCAATCAATGTTTGATGAAACCTTTTAATTTTAGAACCAATGAAAGTTTGAACTTCATATTCTATTATAGGAAGACTATTTATATTAGATATTAGCTTTTCAGCAGCTTCTCTAGAGATATAAGATCTACTTGACGCTGTATCGATTAAACATCTGAAAGCCTTTTCTTTACCATTGAAAACCATATTTAAAGAAGTGGTAGGCGGAATATATTCATTCTCTAAACTTTGATGAAAAGTTATGCAATGATTGGTCGTTGTATTTACCACCTCACTATTATTAACATTACACAATGGTTGTATGTGTGATCTACTTCCACATTTACACGGAAACCTCATTTTATTATTATTACCAAAACATTGTGCTTGTGGATGATTGCCAGCACACTTTTCGCATAACCCCAACTCTTTTACTCTATTAATTCTGCCTTCAAAATTGCTATACACAGGACAAAGTCCTAAAGAATGAGGCCCAGAACATAATTTACACTTTTTTTCAACCTCTTTTACTTTACTCGAGGTTTGAAAATTTGCCAAAGAATGTTGTTTACTTGTAGCATTATTTTGAGATGTTTTTTCTTTTTGAGTAGTAACAAGTGTATTTTTGCTTTTGAGTTTGGCACTTACTGTTCTTTCTGAGGAAGAACTAGTACTAATTAAGGTTTTAACTATATCCTGATAATTGTCAAGAATTTCATTAATATCAGGATAATTGTGCCCTACTTTTCTTATCAGGTCCTTCAAAAATACTTTAGGTAGCTTTTTTACTACTATATGTGACAACAAACAACAGCCTGGACTCTTTGAGATTGTAAAATCCAAATTATGCACCTTTAGATCATAAATAATTGCCCTGATTTTATTTAATGCATTTTTTAAGGATAAAAAATCTTTATCATATTTGGATTCTATATTAATGGCTATCAAAGAGGCAAACAAGTCATTTGTTATAGTTGTTACATCCAAATATTCAGCTTTCAACAATTCTAATGCTACTTTATAATGTTCAGGTATGATTGATAAATGTGAGACAATACTTAAAGGATAATCCTTCAAAAAACTTAAAAGGTACATTAATTTAACAGAGTCATTAAGTTTAGGGTTATTTCCAACAATATTCATAAACTGATTTAAAAAAACTTGAAAACTAATTTTATTTAAATTTCCATCAAAAATAGAACAACTCATTGTGGGCAATTTTACATTAGTAGTGTGATCAATGTTATTTAAGGCTTCCACAAAACTATCAGAAATATTAGGTTCTGTTTTAGCAGTCTCTTTACTTAAAATAAATTCATTAAAAACACTTAATTTAATTTCTAATTCTAAATAATAATCACTTTGACTTTCTATTTCAGAGTCCATATTTAGGCCTTCAAGCTCAGATTCCATCAAAACATCAATCATGCTTTCATCAATTTCTTTGATTTTTAACATCAAATTATTTATTTCATTTATTTGAGATTTGCAAAAAATAATACCTAAACTGTCATTAGTTTTCAATTCATTTAATTTATTTATTATTTTAGTAATGCGAGTCTTTATATTAGACCTCAACTTTTTAAATTTGATAAATTTGTCCATTTTGTTCAAAAATGCTTAATTCTAAAATATTTGCTTATAAATATACCTGATATTGTGTCACCAATGTGAATTAAAAAATATATAGGCCTACAACTACCCTAGGCTTTCAAAAAACTTTTGTCAAAAACTGAATTTCAGTCCTAGGGTAGCCTATATTACAAACACTATTTTTTTTATTTTCATAAAATTTACCAAAATTTTCAAGGAAAACGCAAACACACTGCTTTGTTTATATTACAAAACATTAATCATTAGAAATAATTATATTATTATTACAAATAAGCTTCAATAATGCGGTCAAAATTAAATACATTATTAATAACACAATGACAACAATATACTGAATATATCGATTATTTAAAGTATGATATTTTAATCGATATCACAAAAATATCGATTATTTAAACTATGATATTATAATCGATATCACAAAAATATCGATTATTTGGAAAAATGATATTATAAATATCGATTATTGAAAATAATATAGCAATATTAAAATCGATTATCCTATTACTATAAAAAAGACTATTTACAAAAACCTTTCAATACCAATGGAATTCCCTACCATTTTGAACACGTGATTTAATTTATTGCGCCACATTCAACGCATGCGCAGAACTTTGATTTAATAACATTTAAGTTTCTACACAAATTTAAATTTTTATTAAAGTTTCACTTTTAATTAAAAAGCACTTGTTTACCAGTGATAACCAATAACACTTTCAAATTAGTAAATGAATGCCGAAAGTTAAGGTTTTTATAACAAAATTTTTCAATGTCTAAGGCTTTGAAGTAACCTTTTTAAATTAAGTAAAGCGATCGCATAAATCGCAAACCCTTTCAAATATATCAAAAATTATATTTTTGCATAATTTTCGATAGAAGAGGCTCTTGACGCCACCAGACTATTTTTAGTTTTTTACACTAAAGTACTATAATATTTAAAATAGAGAACTATATTTACCTTTAATAATTGTTCTTCCGGTTGACGATTTCCGAAGTTCATTAGAGTTATTAGAGTACACGATTGGAAGGCCTTCCTAAATACTCTTTTGGAGAACAATTACTTAAATTATCATTAATTAAGACAGTTATTATGACAAGATGATGATTTATTATTACGGATAGGAATTTCCAAAGGTTTTTGAAAGGGTTTCCTCTCATTTTAAAGGACTCGTTAATCCTTACTTTAATTAACTTAAACTTTATACAAGTTAACTTTAACCGTCTTAAAGAAGCTGTGATCGAAGTGGCATAACTTATTGAAAACTGCCGTGATCAATTTAATTAACATTAATAAAAAGAAAAAGACACTTATTGTTTATCTTTCACTTTAAATTACTAAACGGAGTGTATTTTAAATACATAATACACTTCTATACTGACAGGTTACTAGCAGAATACTGACGGAGTACACAATACACAATACGTGTTGACTAAGTACGTAAGAACGGCATACTGACTTTTTTTACTATACTGGAAAATCATATACTGACCGCGTTGGTGTCATGTGACCTGGCGGATGAATATTACTGTAATATTTAAGTCGAAATTTTACTGTGATTTATTTTTACTGTGGTTTAATATTTAATGACGAAAAATTGCTTTAATTTCATGAGCAAATTTTCTAATATATCATATATATATATATATCATATATATATATGGTCAATGATCATAACCTACCACTGCTCCTTAATATATATATGTATATATGTATATATAATATAATATATATAGTATATATATATACATATATAATAACTGCTATATGTATAACAACAACATAATATAGCCTTAACTTAATATATATACCTGTATATATATATAGAGAGAGATAGAGAGAGAGATAAAGAGAGATGAGAGAATCATGTATTGTCAAGCCATTATGAAACCTTTATGAGCAAATTGATAATTTCATCGATTCAGATTTGAGGGGCTAGTTCTCCAGAGGTACATGGAATCCTGGTACCACTACGTTGAGTCAAATCCTGAGTACTCAGCTTCCCTGAACTCTAAGTTTCCTGAAAGAAACCTTAGATTCTTTAATGGCAACATATGGTATCTTTTTTGAAAGATCATTGGGTATTGAATTAAACGTGATTTATAACCAGCAAATACTAATTCTTTTTTGGTACAAGGACACTCAAACCATTTTAAGCCATCGTAGAGAATGACCAGTTGCAGATGGGTTTCAAATTTATAGGCTTTTTGTCTGATCACGCCACAATTCAGCAACAAACTGCATCTGTTGAAGAAAGGGTTTTTCTTTTTAAGTCGTATAAAGAAGACATCCTCAGAAGCATGATGAGTGGGGCAGAGTGTCCAGAAATTGGCCTTACTTTCCATAAGAAGAGAACTTTTGGTAAGTTTTCAAATCATTCATCCTAGTATGAAAATATTATAAATAAGTTCACAGAAGAAAAGGAAAGATGATCTTTTCAAGTAGTTATAGTTGGTGAGTACTTTACATAATTTATTTTTCATTTTCAAATTATTTTTTATATATATATATGTATATAGTATATATATATATGTAGTAATAACAATATCTAATAATAATAATATGTAATATTATAATATATATATAACTATGTATAATCTATATGGCATGTATGTAACGCAATATACCTTCTTCATATATACTGTGATCAATGTGTAGCCAGCCAGCCAATATGTATGTAATGTAATAATAGCATAATAATAGCCAATAGTAACAATATATGCCTGCAACAACCAATAATAGCCAGCATATAACCAACCGCCAGCAGTAACCTTAACCAGTAATAGCAGCAACCAGCCCAGCCAACGCGTCACTGTAGCAACAGCTGCTTTCATAATAACTTCTTTATTATAATAATATATAATAATAATAATATACGCCTTATATATATATTATAACTAATATTATATATATATATATATATAATAATATATATATATATATATATATAATATAATAATATAATAATAATATATGTATATATATATATGCTCTAATAATAATATATATATATGTTGTTTATTTATTTATATATGTATATAAATATATATATATATATATAATATATAATAATAACAATATATATATATATATAATATATATATATATATATATATATATATTTATATAAATAACATTTTAATTATTTTGAAGTGCCTCCCCATGTTTTCGGTTCACGAGCCGCTACTGAAAAAAAAATAAAATATATATATATATATATATATATATATATATATATATATATATATAATAATAATAATATAATAATAATAATAATATATATATATATATAAATATATATATAACAACAATAACAACCTTAATATCTTTCTTATATTATATACCTAATATCTTCACTATCTTTCTCTTAATAATAATATATATATATATATATATATATATATATATATATATATATATATATATATAAAAAATAAGGGGAATTTGCATTGAATAATGAATAGGGATGATGCTTTCGTAACTGATGTGATGAATGTGACTAAAGAGTGGTAGGAACACTTCGAAAATCTGCATGACATTGGCAGTAATGAAGAGGTAATAGTGAATGTGTGTGGGTTTGATGGTGAAAGGAATAGGTATTTTTGGCATGAGATCATTAGTGAAGAGGAGGTAATGTGTGAGCGAGAAAGTTGAAGAGTATGGTAAATCTGCAGGTATAGATGAAATTACTAGTGAAATAATCAACAACGGAGGAAAGATGGAGATTGATTGGATTTGGAAGTTGTGTAATAAAGCATTTATGGAGAGCATAGTTTCGAGGGATTGGAGGAGAGCAGTAATATAAAGGTAAATGAGATAATGGTAACTTTAGGAATTATAGGGAAATTAGTTTATTAAGTGTAGTAGGGAAGATATATACTTATATTTTGGTCGAAAGAATGCGTCTAGTGACTGAAGGACTGATTGTGAAGAACAAGGTGGCTTTAGAAGTGGTAGATGATGTGGGGATCAAATCTTTACATTAAAAAATATGATTGAGAAATTGAGGGAATAGAAGAATAAATTGTATTTAGGTTTTTTGTATTTGCAAACAGGAGTATGAAATGATTAATACGGAAGCTCTATGGCAGGTGTTATTGATATATGGTGTTAGTGGTAAGCTTCTGAATGGACTCAAAAGAAAAGAATATATGACGAATGAAGAGAGTGTGTAAGAATATATGGAATTGAAAGTGATTGTTTTAATATTAATAGTGGAGTGAGGCAGGGATCTGCTATGTCTTCATGGTTATTCAATTTGTAAATGGATGGGGTTATGAAAGATTTAGAGGTAGTTTGGAAGGGGATAGTGTTAGAATCAGGGTTGTGGAGTCATTTCAAAAATTTTCGAATCCATCCTCTTAAAAATTACCGACTCCGACTCCGACACCGCTTCCGACTGCGACTCCGACTCCGACTCCGACTCCACTCTCGTCAAAATTACCGACTCCCCGACTCCCCGACTCCCCGACTCCCCGACTCCCCGACTCCAGACTCAGACTCCACAATCTCGGTTAGAATGATGAAGTATGGAAGAGAGTGGAGGATGCCCTACCCATTACATACAGATGATTTGGTTTTGTGTGGCGAATTTGAGAGAGTTTGAGAGGATTGGAAGAGAGATTTAGCAGGGTGTGTAAAAGAAGATGTTTGAAGGTAAGCGTAGATAAGAGGAAGGTTATGGTTGTAAGTGAGGACAGTCCTCGGTGTGAAGTTAAAATGAGCAGTTGGAACAAGTGTCTGGGTTTAAATATTTAGTATATATGTTGGATGAAAATGGAACGGACGATATAGAGTGTAGTAGAAAAGTTGTGAATGGCAGGAAGGTGGATAGTGCAATTAAATCGTGGGTGGATGCAGAGGGGCTAAGTCCGGATTGCGCTAGGGTCTTACATGAGAGTATGTTTTTTAATAATAATAAAAATGTTAAAAATTTAATATACACAAACCAATAATATGCTTAAGATACCGTAATTAATGTCATATTAAAAAGCTTAAAGTAACGAAGTAACGGAGTAGCGGCACTTCGTTACTTTTCCTTTCAAAGAAACGGAATAACGATAACGCAACTACTTTTTTCGAGTAACGGAGTAACGACAGCGGAACTACTTTTTTGAGTAACGATGCCCACCTCTGTATATATATATATATATATATATATATATATATATATATATGTATGTATATATATATAACCCAACCTTCTTAACTCTTCTTTCAACTGCTGTAACCTTATATATAATATACTTAACATATATATATATATATATATATATATATATATATATATATATATATATATATATATATATATATATATATATATATTATATAATATATATATATATATATATGTAATATATATATTAATAATATATATATATATATATGTATATAATAATAATATATAAATAACATAAATAATCTTTATTTAATAATAACAACATACATACAAATATATTTGTAATATGTATGAAATAACCCAATAATATATAAATTGCACCACCTTTTGTATTTACTAACATATATATATGGCATAATATTTTAATAATAATAATAACATATAATAATAATAATAATGTATATATATATATAATAATATATATATATATATATATATATATTTATAAGAGTAATAATATGTAATAATATATGGCATATAATAGCCAGCAGCAGCCCAGCCAGCAACATATCGCTGTATATATGTAACAACCAACATAATAGTAGCAGTATAGCTACCAATATAACCATATAACAACTAGTATAATAATATATATAACCAATAACAACAGCATAGCAACTGCGCCAGCATAATAATATGTGTTTATGTTTATGTTTATGTTTATATGTTTATGTACAAAAATATATAGCAATAATATATAACAATAATAATATAATTTAATATATAATAATATAATAATAATAACAGCATATATATATATATAACCAACATAACAATAATAATAACTATAATATAATATATATGTTGCTATCTTTATATAATATCGATTATATGTATATAACAACATATGTAATAATATAACAATAATAATAATAATAACCGCATATATATATAAGTAATATATAATATATGTATATATAACCAATATATATATAATAATAATATATAAATTTACGCTATATATACATATATATAATAATGTATATATAACAACTTAATAATAGCAATAATATAATATGTATGTATATGTATATCTAGCATAACAATATAATATATGTATGTATATGTAATATTAATAATATATATTATAATATATAATATATATATATATATGTAATAATATATATATGCACATAATAATAATATAATATAATATAATATATATATAATAATATAATAATATATATATAACCAATAATAATAATATAAATAGCAATATAGATGTAATAATATAATATGTAATAACCATATATGTATATAACTCTTAACAATAATAACAACATATAATAATATATAATAACCATAACATAATAATAATATATAATAATATAATATATATAATATATATGCTATAATAACAATAATAATAATAATAATAATAATAATAATAATATTAACCAATAATAACCATAATAATATTAATAGCTCTAATGTATGTATAATGAGTAACAATAATATAATAATAATAATAATATATAATATATTTATATATATGTATTATATGTAATAATAATAATAATATAATAATAATAATATATAATATAACCAATAATAGCAATATAACAGCATAACAGCACCAATATCAGCAGCCAATAATAGCCAATAGCCAGTAATACAACAACAACAGTAATAACAACTTGTATATGTATGTAACCCAACCTTCCCAGCCAGCATAATATAATAACCAATAACAATAACCATCCATAGCAATAATAATAATATGCAGCAACAATATCATAACCAGCCATGTGTAACAACCCAATAATAATAATAATATTAATAATAATATATAATAATAATAATAATATGTAGTTTGTTGTTGTTATATATATATATATAACATATAATATATATATAATAATAATACAATATATAATATAATATATGTAATAGCTAACAATAATAATAATAATATGTAACCAATAATAATATGTATACCAACAACTAATAATATATGTATATGTAATAATATATATATATACATGAAATAATATATAGCCAACCAATATGTAATAACCAGCCAACCAACCATATAATAATAGCATACCAATAACCAGCTCTTTCAGCAACAACCAATAATAATAATAATATGTATATATAATATGCTCATAAATGATACGGCGCTATGTATAATAATAATATATATATATGTATGTATTAACCAACAACATACTATAATAATATATAAAGATCGAGACATATTAACAGATGAGTCATAATAGCTAATAATATGTAGCCCAGCATGGAAATAGTAACAACAGCAGCCGCCAGCAGCCCAGCCAGCAATAACATAATATGCCAGCTGCTGCTCCATAATATTAACAATATAATATAATATGTATATGTATATAATAATAATAATAACAATAATATATATATGATTAGCCCAACCTTAACAACATAGCCAATAATATATAATATGCTAATAGCTATATATTTGTAACAACCAACCAACCAATATATATAATAGCCAATATATATATGTATGTAATATGTATATATATATATATGTAATATTAATAGTATAATAATAATAGCCAATAATATAACATAACAATAACTATATGTATGTAATAATAATAATAACACATATAATAATAATATATGCTTCTATCTTTTTAACAATATGTAACCCAGCAGTATGCTAACTCTTTCTTTGTAATATATTGTAATATATAATTTGTAATAATAATAATAATATATAATATGTAATAATAATAATAATATACTGTCCCAGTTAACCAATAATATATATATATGTAATATATGTATATACCTTCAACAACAATATTATCTTGCTTAATAGCAACATAACCTTATGTATATGTATATATATACTCTTTTATAATCAGCTAGGTAGCTATGTATATATATATATATTTATATATAGCCATACCGCACTAGCCTTGCCGTATACTGCGTCTGAACCGTTTCCTCTACTAAAACGCTGCTGCTGCTGCTGCTGCTCCCTGCTGCTGTATATATAGTT
>JABUQX010141578.1:20000-25000 GCA_015478945.1 Trachelipus rathkii
TATTGTTAAATAGTACTTTTACTAGTAGAACAATACTGATAATTCCGAAACAGGTAACACTTTGGATAATTTAATACTTTATATTTTATGTTTATATAAATATATATATATATATATATATATATATATATATATATAAATATATATATATATAAATATATATTACATATATATATATATATATATACTATATATATATATATATATGCCTAAAATATGTATACTTATATATAAATTATATATATATATATATATATTGAAATATATATATATATAGAATATATATTAATATTATTTAGATAGGCGATGTAAAATTTGCAAAGAGTTGCGTGAAGTGAAAATAGCGATTTTCAGAAATCCTGACTTTACTTGCTTTGGGTTTAGGATCGAAAATACTATTTCCATCAGGGCTGATAAATACCTGGATGAAGGATCTGTATATATATGTATGTATATATATACAATATATATATATATCATATATCTAATATATATATATATATAATAATATAATATATATACATAATATATATATATATACTCATACATATATATATATAATAATATCATATATGTATATATATATATAATAATAATATATATATAATAATAGCATATATATATATATATGTAGCATATATATCCCATATATATCTCACTCCTCACTCCATCATATGTAGCATATAACAATAGCAACCATATATCTTTCATATCTATAACCTTATACTGGCTTGAAATATATGTATAATATATATATATCTTATATATCCCATATATATATATATCTATATGTATACTATATCATACTCACTACTCTCTCTCATATATATGCCACTGTATATGTAACAACCTTATCATATGTGCTCCATATATATGTATAGCATATACTTTATATAACATCCCACTTACGCCTTGTGTATACCAAATATTATATAACATATATATACTCATATGTATATATATATATATGTATACTTATATATATATACATATCTCCATACTCCACCTCATAACCAGCATATAACATATATATACATATCTTTACCTCACTGTTCGTAAAGAATGGGACACCTGTTAAATTTATGAAAATTTTAGGTTTTGAGCTATTTTGCGCATTGCTCGTAAAAGGTACATTAATGTATTATATATCATTTAAAAGAGCATCTCTTTAGCTATCCAATGGTTATAAAATTATGGCAATAAGCCCACATCATAACACTTTGACAAACCAAGATCCAAATGATATCGAATATAGTAGTATAAATATTCTTTTTCCACATGTGAATTTTCATAATCATCTTCATCGGAAATACGTTTTAATGGCTATGAACACAAGTTTTTGACATAAAAGTATCGTAATAGGCTTAAAACAGTAATTATAAAAGGTAAAAAATAAAGTAACTCAATTTAATATTTTATTGGCCAACCCTTACTCTTTACAACAAGTTTACATCTTTCAGGCATGCTATAAACAAGTTTTTTTCAAATCGTTTTCACATATAACATGAAACTAAGACTTAATTAGGTCCCTTTTCGTAGCTGGCTTGTTTTTAGAGAGGAGAAGTCCAATTTTATTCCAGAGATTCTCTATTGGATTGAGATCCGGACTCTGTGCTGGCCACTCCATATGGGTAATGTTGTTAGTATTGAACCATTGCTTAACCACTTTTGATCGATGACAAGGTGCATTATCATCTTAGAATATAAAATTTTCTTCTTCTCCAAACACATCTTTGGCACTAGGAATCATTTTCTTGGTTAAAACCTGTAGATACTGATCACTGTTCATCATTTTCTCCACGACATGCAGTCTTCCAACTGTGAGGCTGCCATACAACCCCACACCATAACTGATGTAGGATATTTAATTGTTGGTAAAATGCATTGTGGTAAAAATTCTTCTCCTTTGCGACGCCTCACATATTGATTACCAGAATGATTATTTATGCAAAACGTCGACTCGTCACTAAATAAGACCCTTCCCCATTGATCTTTAATTCAAGTCAAATGTTTTTTGGCCCAGGCAAGTCTTGCCTTACGCTGTCTGTCTGTTATGAGAGGTTTCTTCTTCGGTTTGCAGCATCTCCTGCCTCACTTCAAGAGTCTTTACGTACGGTGCCCCTTTGAATCTCACATTGGCACTTCACAAATTTATATGTTTCTCAACAGTTCAGGGCTTTAGATTTCACCAAGAAAAACTGTCACCACTGTACTAAAGCCTCATTGGTTGTAGACGTTCTTTGGCGACCCGGGCTTGTGTTATAGGCAATGTTTCAAGTTATTTATGTCTTGTATTATTCTGGTGATTGTTGATTTGCTTAATGAGTTCTTTGGCAGTAGAATGTACGCTCTTTCTACTTCGACAGCTTAAACACAGCTTCTCTCAAAGCGGTATTCGCAACATTATTGGCTGCATTTGTCCATCTACAGTCAGTTGAAGAGACAAAATTCATGTTTGCCTGCTGCCAGCAAACAAACTCACTTGTGCTTTATGAAATAACTACCAAGCAGTGTGAGTTGGTTACATTGACCTATGTAATTGAGCAGTTTTGCAATCACGAATTTTGTTGTTCTCAAACTCAGTTTTGTTCAAAATATGGTAACGGGCGTATTTTCTTAAATTTACCAACCATTGGATAGCAAAGAGATGTTCTTTTAAATAGTGTTAATATATTGTTATAATTTTACGAGCAATGCGCAAATAGCTCAAAACAAATTTGATTAACAGATTGTCATTCTTTGAACAACGTGTATACTCCTATAAGTTGTTTCATGCGTATCGGTGCAGAGACATGAAATTTTGAAAATTCTTAACCATGAATTGGATTGTGATTCGTGCGTTGAAAAAGTGACTTTTTGACAAACAGTTTATTTTAGAGTTGATTTTTGAGAAAGAACATTGTAATAATGTCTACTAATGCTGAATTTGTGGAAATATGCAAATCATTAGGTTTGTCGGGTAAGGAAGCTGCTGCAATGTTCAAAGAGAAGTTAGCTAAAGAAGCTGAACTTGAGCAACAGAAGTTAGCTAAGGAAGCAGAGATGGAGCAACAGAAGATAGCTGCTGCTTTGGAGGAAAAGAAATTAGCGCTAGAAGAACGAAGAGAAAAGGCTAAGCTTGAAGCTGAAGCTGGAGTAGAAAAAGCTAAGGTCGAAGCTGAGGCTCAAAGAGTTAAGTTAGAGGCAGAGAAGGATGCAAGAGAAGCAGAGGAGAGAATGTTACAAATGAAGTTAGATGCTGAGGACCGACAACGTCAGCACGACGCAGCAATAGCTTCTCAAAGTTCTCAGAATAGTCACAGCACTTCCTACACCAACAAGTACCCGAAATTAAAGCTTCCATTCTTCGATGAAAAAGTGAACGACATTGAAGAGTACTTATTAATGTTTGAGAAACAAGCGGAGGCGAATGACATCCCCAAGGAGAAACAAGCATTTGTTGTAGGAGCATTTTTAACCGGCAAAGCCGTTAAGGTTTTCAACAACTTGACTGTTGAAGAGTTGAAAAGTTATGATAACTTGAAGAGAGCCCTGCTGATAAGGTACGATCTCACGGAAAGTGGATATGGTGCCAGATACAAAAGTATGAATCCTACTGAGGATGATAATCCCAGGGTATACCTTCAAAAGATTATTGAGGCCCTAAGAAAATGGATTGCCGCGGCTAACGTAAAAATGACTCCTGATGATCTGATAGAATTTTTCTCAATAGACAAGTATCTTAATACAGTCCCAAAAGAACTTGCCACGTATTTAAAGGAAACAAATAAGAAAGTACTAGAAGAAATCATTGTCAGTTCAGAAAGTTACATGGAAGCCCATCATTTGAAGTTTGTATCTAGTCACGCACGGAATCATAATCACAATGATAAAGTAATCACGGCAACCGCACTAATTTTTAGATCGAGGTTAATGGTTATTATAAGAACGATAATCATAAAAGTATTATTAACGCGCATCACGACCAAGTAATAGTGGAGAAAAACTGTAGCGGAAACAGCGACAGAAAAGAACACATCGTCGCAGTAGCCCAGTGAGCCCAGGGCTGTGGTCATTTGCTACAAGTGTTCGAGGAGAGGGCATCTCGCCAGAGATTGCAGAGCCCCTCCATATTTCAACAATAGTGGTAGAGGACAGAATAATTTCAGTAAGCAAAAGGAGGAAGGGAAAAACACGGTAGCATCCGGAGTTTTCAAGAATGGCAATAAAGTCCTGAATGGATCAGGTGAAGAGCCGAATCTCCCTACTGAAACAACGAAGGTGAGTGAAAATGACAAATTTTCACACCATCTACCTATAACTTATGGGACGGTGAATGGATATCGTGTCAAGATACTCCGACTTTGTTGATTTTGTTTTGTAGTCGTGCGAGAGAAGTACGTACCTAAGGAATGTTATATTGGCGATAATATAACGATGAGGTTGTTGGACAGAACGGTGAAAGAAGTTCCACTCGCGACTATTGACGTGGATACCCCTTACTACGTGGGTAGGACGACCGCAGCAGTGCTGCCGGAAGTCGTTTATGATCTAGTTATTGGGAATGTCGAAGGTGCATTACCCCCGTATCAGCCAAACCTCGCGTGGGAGACGACTGTGTGTCGAGGTCCTCATTTTGAGAAGGACGGGCAAATTCAAAGAGAATTGCTATTCCCCATCGCCGAGCATGCTGAGGAAGATTCACAGGAAGAATCTATTGAAACTGATCATACTCTTGGAATGGCGAGTTTGGAAAAGGAAGAGATTTTTAGAGAGGAACCGTCTGTACCACAATCTTTGGACATCATCAGAGAAGATGTCGGACCAACCACTGAGTTGCCATTGTGTATGGTAACGGAGTCCCAAAGTTCATCCAAGGATGAAGAAGTTATAGAGGAAGAAGTGATTATAGTCCCTACAGAACCACTACTGAATGTTGAGGAAGGTACAGGAGTACCGGATGTCCAGGGGACATCAATTGTAAATAATGTTTTAGGTTTTATAAAACCAGACAGTACGAT